>CAUDMG010003421.1:535000-602500 GCA_958450375.1 Homarus gammarus | reverse complement strand
AGGTGGTGTAGTGTGTATGTGTGTGTGTGTGTGTGTGTGTGTGTGTGTAGGTGGTGTAGTGTGTGTGTGTGTAGGTGGTGTAGTGTGTGTGTGTAGGTGGTGTAGTGTGTGTGTGCGTGTGTATAGGTGGTGTAGTGTGTGTGTGTGTGTAGGTGGTGTAGTGTGTGTGTGTAGGCGGTGTAGTGTGTGTGTGTATGTGGTTGTAGTGTGTGTGTGTATGTGGTTGTAGTGTGTGTGTGTGTGTGTGTGTGTGTGTGTAGGTGGTGTGTGTGTGTGTGTGTGTGTGTGTGTGTGTGTGTGTGTGTAGGTGGGGTAGTGTGTGTGTGTGTGTGTGTAGGTGGTGTAGTGTGTGTGTGTGTGTAGGTGGTGTAGTGTGTGTGTAGGTGGTGTCGTGTGTGTGTGTGTGTGTAAGTGGGGTAGTGTGTGTGTGTGTGTAGGTGGTGTAGTGTGTGTGTGTAGGTGGGGTACTGTGTGTGTGTAGGTGGGGTAATGTGTGTGTGTGTGTAGGTGGTGTAGTGTGTGTGTGTGTAGGTGGGGTATTGTGTGTGTGTGTAGGTGGTGTAGTGTGTGTGTGTGTAGGTGGGGTATTGTGTGTGTGTGTAGGTGGTGTAGTGTGTGTGTGTGTAGGTGGTGTAGTGTGTGTGTGTAGGTGGTGTAGTGTGTGTGTGTGTGTAGTTGGGGTATTGTGTGTGTGTGTGTAGGTGGTGTAGTGTGTGTGTGTGTAGGTGGTGTAGTGTGTGTGTGTGTGTAGGTGGTGTAGTGTGTGTGTGTAGGTGGCGTAGTGTGTGTGTGTGTAGGTGGGGTAGTGTTTGTGTGTAGGTGGGGTAGTGTGTGTGTGTAGGTCAGGTATTGTGTGTGTGTAGGTCGGGTTGTGTTTGTGTGTAGGTGGGGTAGTGTGTGTGTGTAGGTCGGGTAGTGTTTGTGTGTAGGTCGGGTAGTGTTTGTGTGTAGGTGGGGTAGTGTGTGTGTGTGTAGGTCGGGTAGTGTGTGTGTGTAGGTCGGGTAGTGTGTGTGTGTAGGTCGGGTAGTGTTTGTGTGTAGGTGGGGTAGTGTGTGTGTGTGTAGGTCGGGTAGTGTGTGTGTGTAGGTCGGGTAGTGTGTGTGTGTGTGTGTGTAGGTGGTTTAGTGTGTGTGTGTGTAGGTCGGGAAATGTGTGTGTATGTGTAGGTGGGGTAGTGTGTGTGTGTGTGTTGGTCGGGTAGTGGGTGTGTGTGTGTGTGTGTGTGTGTGTGTGTGTAGTGTGTGTGTGTGTGTAGGTGGTTTAGTGTGTGTGTGTGTGTGTGTGTGTGTAGGTGGTGTAGTGTGTGTGTGTGTGTGTGTGTAGGTGGTTTAGTGTGTGTGTGTGTGTGTGTGTGTGTAGGTGGTTTAGTGTGTGTGTGTGTGTGTAGGTGGTTTAGTGTGTGTGTGTGTGTGTGTGTGTGTAGGTGGTTTAGTGTGTGTGTGTGTGTGTGTAGGTGGTGTAAGGTGTGTGTGTAGGTGGGGTAGTGTGAGTGTGTAGATGGGGTAGTGTGTGTGTGTGTGTGTGTAGGTGGTGTAAGGTGTGTGTGTAGGTGGGGTAGTGTGAGTGTGTGTGTGTGTAGGTGGTTTAGTGTGTTTGTGTGTGTGTAGGTGGTTTAGTGTGTGTGTGTGTGTGTGTGTGTAGGTGGTTTAGTGTGTGTGTGTGTGTGTGTGTGTGTGTAGGTGGTTTAGTGTGTGTGTGTGTGTGTGTGTGTAGGTGGTTTAGTGTGTGTGTGTGTGTGTAGGTGGTGTAGTAAAATAATAATAATAATAATAATAATAATAATAATAATAATAATAATAATAATAATAAACTGTTTATTAATAGAGTTGCAGCCGGTGGCTGAAAATATACAGACTTACATTTGATTTAGACATAATGATATAATAAGTACTGAATACATTTACAGGGCTGTACAGTACATAAATCAGGAGTTGTTTATTATTTTAACAATAGATGGGATGGTGCTGTTCTTAAATCTATAGGTGCCGGCTCTTATGGGCTGAATTTTGTTGTAGTGGCGGACTGCGCGAGGTGGGCGGGGGGGCTGCCGGAGGCAGGAGGTGGCGATGGTGAGGGTGGTGCATTAATTGGCTGCCAAACCTTTCCAGTGCTTGGTGGTGGAGGTCACTGAGGGATGGCATTTCCAGGGTGGAGAGAGCGTTGGTGTAGCCGGAGTAGTCTGCGCCGAGCATTATTCTGCAGGCCCTTTTCTGTACCTTCTCTAGCTGACGTTGTTGGGTGGAGTTGAGAGAAGACGACCAGGCTGGTGAAGCATACGTTAGTTTGGGGAGAATAAAGGCGTTGTAGATGGTCCTCAGCTCTGGCGTGGGTGTCCCAAGTGACCTAAGTCGTCATAGCATGTAGAGACGGTACGAGGCTGCCTTGACTGTGATATTTACATGGGCCTTCCAGTCAAGTTTGTTGTCTATAGTTACACCCAGGAGTTTGGCAGACTGTACCAGCTGGAGAGTATGGGCACCCACTGTGACTGCTGGGGCTTGCACTGGAGTGGTGGCCGTATTGATGTGCATGACTACGGTTATGGTGTGATTGATGGTGACCTTGTTCTCCGTAGTCCAATCCTGTAGCCTGTCCAGGGTGCCTTGTAGCGATGAGTAGTCTGGTGCTGTGTTGTCCACTGAAACCCCCACAGTGCAGTCATCCACGTACTTCCACCTGTGAGGAGTGTCCAATAGAGCGTCGTTGATCAGGATGAGGAAGCACAGTGGTCCCATCTTGGTCCCCTGGGGAACACCGCAGGTGAGGTGTTGGAATGTGGAGACCAAGCCCTGATACCTCACTGCCTGGCGACGTCCACTCAAGAAATCAGTGAGCCATGAGACCAGGTTGGTGGGCAGCCCTAGTGCAATAGCCTTGTTGATAATAGTGCAGTGATGAACAAGGTCAAAGGCCTTCCTGAAGTCCACAAGGGCAACGGCCAGTGATGTCTTACGTTTCTGCAAGTTTTTGTGCAGAAAATCCAGAAAGCTCACCAAGCAGTGTGATGTAGAGGAGGTCCTAATATTGCCAAATTGCTGTGGATCAATTGACTGATAGATACTGGCAAATGCCCACTCAAAAACAAAGTCCTCACAAAGTAGACTGGGTATGGGTTGTCGTTAGGGGACTGTGGGGTGGTGACCTTGGGGATGGGGGTTGCAAATGCGGTTTTTCATTCATTAGGGCATTTGCTTTGTCTGAGGGATGCATTGATAATAAAACAGAGGGGGGTGGCAAGTTCGACTGCAAACTCCTTGTATATTTTGATTAGGAGGTCAATTGGGGTCGTGGAGCGTTTGGATTTAAATTTCAGGAGTTTGTTGGCGATTTCATATGGTTGAACACTGGGAGGGGGGGGGGGGAGGGAAGATAAGTAAGCTGACAGGAGAGTGAGGTCAGTACTGGGTAAGGCATGACATATGGTAGCAAAACGGTTATTAATTATCTCAGCTGCCTCCTCACGAGGTAAATGTGAGATGAAAGGAAGTGTAGGAGACTGACGGTTGAGACCACAGAGATCTTTTACCTTGGAGTACCACTGACCGATGCCGACTTCCTTGAGGCCGTGCACTTTCCTGGGATAATAAGTCTTCTTGGCAGACTTGATTTCCCTGATGTAGTATGCCTTGTTGCGCTGCTCAATAAGTCTTTTTATGCGGGGCGTGATCCACGGGACGTCATCGGGGTGGATCCTCAGTGTTTTGGCTGGAAAGAAGTGGTGGTAGGCTTTGGTGATAGTGTCCAGGTAATTATCCCACTTGTTCTGCACATCGTCTACCGTGATCACTTCAGTCCAGGGATACCGGATTATCCATTGTCCAAAACGCCGCATTGCAGAGTCGGGGGTGGATCGGTAAGTCCAGGTGGCAACTGGCGGTGGTGAGAAGGTGGGGGTAGGTGACCACAGCAGGGACAGGTGGGGGCTGCGTCCCATGGGAGGCAGCGGCTGTGGGGGAAGGTAGTGGTTACCGAGATCAGTCATAATGAGGTCAAGTGTGGCATTGCCATGTGTGGGAAAGTCTACTATTTGTGTAAGGTGGAGGTGTTGGGTGATGTCACTGATGTCTAACTCATTGAAGCCACCGCATATCTATAGTTCAGCACATGGAAATCTGGATCTCACGGAGTCAGCAGTGTCTATAATATGAGTAATCAGTACATTGGCGGTTGGTGCACGGGAGGGGATGATAGCATAGAGAGACAATGAGGGAGGCAAGCTGGCGGGGTGGGAGGTGGGAGTGACCTGAACCCACAAAGCTTCTACATCTTCATGTACATTAATACCTCGGGGTGATGGTTTGAGGTCACTGCGACAGCACAGAACTACACCCCCACCTCTCCTGTCCTTTCTCAGGTGGTGAAATAACTCATAGTTTTCTATGGCACAGATCTCAGGAGCAATTTGCCACGCCTCGGGAATCGCCACAATACCTGCACCAACTGACTTCACTGTGACACTGACCTCCCCCACCTTGTTGCATAAAGATGTGACATTGGACAGCAGTGTGTGTGTGTGTGTAGGTGGGGTACTGTGTGTGTGTGTGTGTAGGTGGGGTAGTGTGTGTGTGTAGGTGGGGTACTGTGTGTGTGTGTGTGTGTGTGTAGGTGGGGTAGTGTGTGTGTGTAGGTGGTGTAGTGTGTGTAGGTGGGGTAGTGCGTGGTGTGTGTGTGTGTAGGTGGGGTAGTGTGTGTGTGAAGGTGGGGTAGTGTGTGTGAAGATGGAGTAGTGTGTGTGTGGGTGGGGTAGTGTGTGGGTGGGGTAGTGTGTGTAGGTGGGGTAGTGTGTGAGTGTGTGTGTGTAGGTGGGGTAGTGTGTGAGTGTGTGTGTGTAGGTGGGGTAGTATAGGTGGCTAGCGTGTGTGTGTGTAGGTTTGTTAGCGTGTGTGTGTGTGTAGGTTTGTTAGC
Organism: Homarus gammarus; assembly: GCA_958450375.1. Classification (NCBI taxonomy): domain Eukaryota; kingdom Metazoa; phylum Arthropoda; class Malacostraca; order Decapoda; family Nephropidae; genus Homarus; species Homarus gammarus. The sequence goes on along the minus strand of CAUDMG010003421.1, from coordinate 597,594 downwards.
GTGTGTGTGTGTGTGTGGATATATGTATGTACAGTATGTGTATATGTATAAGAGAGAGCGACTCGTATACCCTGGCCATATATAATAGCACTTAATACCACTAATTAATTGTCTTCATTAGGGTGTAGATATCTTGTTTAACATAATCGTATTGCCAGTAAAAAACAAAAGTAGTCGGTAACTTAAAAAAAACAGACTCGTGGAACAAAAGTTAATAAATAAAACCTCACGAGAGATGGCGGTTTAAGCCTTAGTGTGAAAGAGCCGTCCAGGTTGATCCTAGGCATAGAAAACCCACTAAAATTAACGTGTGTTGTACGAATGTCTCTCTGTGTTTCTACCTGTCCCTCTATCAATTCTATCTTAAGTATGATTACTTTAAAGTTAAATCTTTGATAACTCCTTGAGTACGACAACTGACCCTTTGCGTACCATGGCCACAAGAGACAGCGCTGTACAGTATATACTCGTCGATTAGTTTAGTGCGTATTGATAATTATGCGCTTGTGTAGTTGTCTAGTCTTAGTGTGGGTTTGTTGGTTGTGAGGCTAGTTTAAAATAGATAAGGACAGAGAGGGAGAGAGTTGATTAACAACACTCTGTTAGTGCTGACAAACTAGTGATGTAATTTTTACCGTTTGTAAGAGGACAACATTTCTGGACAAAAAAAAAACTCTTGTGAGTTGGATTGTTAAGTCTACTGGTTGGGGAAAGATCAATAATAGCTTTCATATTGTTTTTACGTTCAGTACATTGAGAGAGTTTGTGGACTAATGACATCACGCGGGAAAGTTTTGTTGACAATAGTGACGTCACAATGGGATGGCCGTGAACTAGAGTCCTTCGTATACTTATTAATAATAGTGGGCGTGGTCAGCTGATGGCCCGGCTCATAACCTCTATTACTCGTACCACTAAAGTATATAATGTACTCATCAATAATTAAGGTAATATTATGTCATTAAAGGTATCTAAGACAAGGTATAGTTGTTGTTGTTGTTGTTCCACACGCCGCCGCCGCGCCGTCTTGACCATCTGCAACAAGAGAGCCTAGATTATATCCTTATTGTTTTTGTTTAATTACAACGGCTATAAATCACGCTTATTTTGTCTCAAGTTCTTAAGGGTCTTACGTTTTTTATCAGTTTAATTAGAGAATCTCAGAACGTAGGTAATTGACTTATAGAAGTTACATTTCTTTATGAAGACTTAAATCCTTGCAGGTTCAATAATACCCTAAGTAGAGAAGACTCACTTATACTACGACACAATCTGTGTTCTGTAAGTCCCGTAGGTTCAATTCTCTCAAAGTTGGAGTTGTGAAAAGCATGAGGCCAGCTTGTGGCCCTTCCACCCTTAAAGTAGTGGTTATAAAGTGAAGTTCAGAAAAAGAAGTATTGATATTATTTACCATATTCAAGGGTATTATTTCTCATATGTAATTTTGTTAAACTGGTGATTAGGAGAAAGACTAATTTATTCATTATCCCATTTCGTTGCCACAGCCTCATTACACGTTAGAGTTAGACCCAGTTGGATCATTCATTGTGGCCCACGAAAAGGCTCTTTACCTCTGGCTTAAGTTACAACACAATATTAGCGGCTAGAAATACAACCAAAACTGTGTTGAGATTACTGTAACCACCTGTATTGGCTCACCCTCAATATTAGAGAAAACATTAACCCCTTGAGTACGATTATTAAGCTCTTGAGTACGACGACTTCACCCCTTGAGTATGATGATTAAACTACTGAGTCCGAAGACTTCACCCCTTGAGTACGATGATTAAACTCTTGAGTACAAAGACATGTACCCTTGAGTACGATGATCAAACTCATGAGTACGAAGGCTTAACCTTTGTGTAATGATATTGTACTCCAAAGGTTAATTCCTCGTACTTAAGTAGGTTAACGAGTGAATGTGGTTCTTGTGTTGTTGTGGTTCGCGGTAAAGAGCTGAATGTGAATCCCTGTAAACAAGTCTAACTCAAAGTAGAGTCTCAGCGTAATTGTTCTACCATTTAGGACACAGTCAGTCAGTTAGATACATTCTTACCTCTTCCTTTACGGGGAATATCTTATCTCGAGGAATATATTTTTAAGAATCTTCACTCGTTATATAACAACTTTGGTAATGCTGCAGTGATGATTCCTACCACTGCATATCACGATTTATTTTTTTTTCTGTCTTTCTCTGTCTCTCTCTCTCTCTCTCTCAATTTATTCAAGCCAAGAGCCAGGTGGAAACAAAACATCATCATCGTGCGTATTGTGGACGTTTTTTAATCAAGTCCTTGAATGTGAAGGCCTTTGACAGACAATCAGACAGTCAGTGGGCGGAGTTAGTTATCATACACCAGCGAGGACGGTCACAGTGTGTGTTGTAAGGTCACTAACACGCTCGATTTAACACCAGGTCGAGTTGTACAAACAGCTCCCACTGTCTGTATATACAGGGACCAGTGTTGGGCTCAGACAGACAGACGACAGCCAGGCAGAGCGAGTGGGTTTTTAAGCATTGAAAAAACCCACTACACGATCTTTCACAGAGGGAAAAACTTGCCCCCAGACTTGGACCCCCTGTACATTGGTAATACAGTCCTCAAATGCGAACAAAATACTAAATTCCTCGAAGTTATTGTTGATGAGAAACTTAACTGGAGAAACCACATACAAGCCATTCACAGTAAAGTCAATAAACAGTGTGGTATCATGTATCACACTCGACAGTCATTCACTATCACAGCAATGAAAGAAATCTATCATGATCTTGCTTACCAACACCTGATACACTGTCACACACTATGGGGGGCCTCTGGCTCTTCAAAAACACAATCTCTGGTTACTGCACAAAGGAGAGTTGTACGGACAATGACCTACTTAAAAAAAAAACAGGTCACACAAACGAAAAATTAGCTATATTGAAAATGTTAAAATTCGAAGATATTAACACCAACTGCATTGTCCTCTTTGTTTACAAATCTATCAATCAATTGCTTGACAAAATTTATTTCCAGTTCCGGAATAATCAGAGATACAACTTCCGGCACCCAGACCTACTAAGACCACCCCCCAAGCGCTCCTCTCAGTCCCAGACCTCCATAAAATATCACGGTGTGAAGGTGTGGAACAACTTACCCCCACCCATCCGAGCAAAGACTATGCTCCCTTCCTTTAAATCATCTCTTGAAAAATGTCTATTGTCTAAGTATTAATATTTCTTGTAACACCTACTTTATTTACAGTACCTACTGTAAATACTAGACATAATCCAACTAGCCATAATCCTGAGAGTTCTGTACTCTTGTTCAACCTTATTGCTGTACAACCCATGTTGTACTGCTCCCCCATTATACTTATGTTTTTCAATTCCACTGTAGTTTATATATATATATATATATATATATATATATAGATATATATATATATATATATATATATATATATATATATATATATATATATATATATATATATATATTTACTAAAAACAATAACAAATGAATAAAATTAATAAATATTGATGTGATAACCGTGGTAACATTATGAGATGTTCATATTACCACCATGCTATTGAACTATCCATACTAACATGGAAAGAATAGCGTGCCGTGAGCGAAATATGTGAGTAGGACTCCTAGGATGTATATGCAGGTGCTACAGGGGAGCGCAGGGTCGCAAAATGGGCGCAGCCAGGGGAAGATGGGGAGGGGAGGAGCCCCGCGGGCCAGGGAGCGGGGGGGGGCGGGCGAAAAAAAACGGGGGGAAGGCATAGGCAAAGCAAGAGCAAAGCAAAGCACCCCCGCAGAACCCCCCGGCAAGCCCGGCGGACGCCCTCACCCCTTAGTTCCAGGTCAGGCGGACCCGCCTCCCCGAACCAGGTGCACCAAGTACTCCCAGCACCCCAGCCACCGCCCCCCCCCCCCGCAGCCCCATCACCGCCGGCTCGCCACGCACCGGGCACCGGCCACCGCATCCCGCAGCGCATGCCGGCCGACTGCCGCACCCCACAAAAAAATCGGCCGCACCCGCAGGTCCGCAAGATCGCACCCTCCCCCCCTCCCCCCGGTCCGCCCTCCCCCGTCACCGCCGCCCCCCACATCCCTTCCCTCCCCTGCCCCCCCCTTCCCCGCCTCTCCCCCCCCCCCCTCCCCCCCCCCGCTCCCGGCCCCCCCGTGGCCCCGCCAACACGCCGCCCCCCCCCCCCCGCCCCCTCCACGCCCCCGCACCGGTCCTCGCCCCACCCTCACCCTCCTGCCGTCAAGGGGGGGGGGGCCTCCGCTTGTGGCCGCTCCCGGGGTGCGGCGTCGTGGTTCATGCGACCCCGGAGGGTGGTGGCGGCGGGGGGGGGGGGTGGCGTTGGGGGGGGTCGGGGTTGGGGGATGCGTAGGGGGGCTTAGTTGGGGGGGGGGGGGGGGGGGGGGTTCGGGGGGCCGGGGGCGGGGGTTGGGGGGGGGGGGGGGTGGGCCGGGGTTGCGCGCGGGGGGGGTTGGGGGGGGGGTCACCGGCGGGGGGGGCGCGCCCGAGCGGGCGGGGAGGCGGGGGGGGGCCGGGGGGGCCCCGCCGTCCCCCGGGGGGGGGGGTGGTGGGGTTGGGGGTGGGGGAACGTCGCGCGGGGGGGGAAGCGCGGTGGGGGCCGGGGTTCGGTTGCCCCCCGCCTGGGGGGGCGCGCGCCAGCGCCGGGCACGGGGTTGCCCCAGCCCCCTGGGTGGGGAGGGGCGGGGGGGCCCGCTGCCGCTACGGTCCTGCGCGGTGGCGGGGGGGCGGGTGGGCCGGCGGGCCGTCATGCGGACGCCGACGCGCGTGGGGGGGGTTTGCGCGGTGCCCCGGGGGGGGGCGTCGGGGTGGTGGGGGGGGGGGCCGCCGGGGGCCGAGCAGTTCCGGGTGGGGGGGGGGAGGCGGGGGGGGGGACGGGGGGGTCGGGGTCGGGCGGAGTGGGTGGGGGGGGGGGGTGGGGCCGGCAGGGGGGGCGGGGAGCGGGGCGTCGGGCGGGGTGGCAGGCCGCGGGGGGGTCCGGCGGGGGGGGGCGGGGGCGCGTCGGGGTCGGGCGGGTGGGGGCGTGCGTGGGCGGCGGTAGCCCTCCGGTGGGGTGGGGGGAGTGGGGGGTGGCGGGTCTGGCGCGGTGCGGGGGCCCGCCCCCGCCCTGCGTACCGGGGTTCGCGGTTATCGCGTGCGGCCCGCCGCGTGGGGGCTCCCGGCTCCCCCCCCCGGCCCCCGCCCCCCCCGCCCCCCGACTCCCCCGGGCCGGGCGTAGGCAGCCCCCCGCTCGGCTGCGGGGGGCGCGCGGGCCGGAACGGGCTGGGGGGCGGCGCGTGGGGCGCCCGCGGGGGGGCCCGGCAGGGGGGGCGGGGGGGCCGGTGTGAGGCGGGGGGGTTTGGTGTGGCGCGCGCGGGCCCGCGGGTGGTTTGGCGGCCGTGGGGCGGGGGGGGGGCGCCCGGGGGCGTGGCGGACGCCCGCCCCGCGGCCCCCCCCTCCCCCGCCCCCCGGCCCCCCCCCCCCCCCCCGCCGTGTCCCCGGGCGGGCCCAACCCCGCTTGGCCCCGCGCCCCCGCCGAAGGGCCCGGGGCCCGGGGTTGTGTTTTGTTTGTGGGGGTGGTGGTTGTTTTGTTCGGTTTCCGCGCTCTCCGCCCCCGCGCCCCCCCCCCACCCCGCCCCCCCCCCCCCCCACCCCCCCCCCCCCCCCCCCCCCCCGCCCCCCCCCCCCCCCGCCCCCCCCCCCCCCCCCCCCCCCCCGCCCCCCCCCCCGCCCCCCCCCCCCCCCCCCCCCGCCCCCCCCCCCCCCCCCCCCCCCCCCCCCCGCCCCCCCCCCCCCCCCCCCCCCCCCCCCCCCCCCCCGCCCCCCCGCCCCCCCCCCCCCCCCCCCCCCCCCCCCCCCCCCGCCCCCCCCCCCCCCCCCCCCCCGCCCCCCCCCCCCCGCCCCCCCCCCCCCCCCCCGCCCCCCCCCCCCGCCCCCCCCCCCCCCCCCCCCCCCCCCCCCCCCCCCCGCCCCCCCCCCCCCCCCCCCCCCCCCCGCCCCCCCCCCCCCCCCCCCCCCCCCCCCGCCCCCCCCCCCCCCGCCCCCCCCCCCCCCCCCCCCCCCGCCCCCCCCCCCCCCCCCCCCCCCCCCCCCCGCCCCCCCCCCCCCCCCCCGCCCCCCCCCCCCCCCCCCCCCCCCCCCCCCCGCCCCCCCCCGCCCCCCCCCCCCCCCCCCCCCCCCCCCCCCCCCCCCCGCCCCCCCCCCCCCCCCCCGCCCCCCCCCCCCCCCCGCCCCCCCCCCCCCCGCCCCCCCCCCCCCCCCCCCCCCCCCCCCCCCCCCCCCCCCGCCCCCCCCCCCCCCCCCGCCCCCCCCCCCCCCCCCCCCCGCCCCCCCCCCCGCCCCCCCCCCGCCCCCCCCCCCCCCCCCCCCCCCCCCCCGCCCCCCCCCCCGCCCCCCCCCCCCGCCCCCCCCCCCCCCCCGCCCCCCCCCCCCGCCCCCCCCCCCCCGCCCCCCCCCCCCCCCCCCCCCCCCCCCCCCCCCCCCCCCCCGCCCCCCCCCGCCCCCCCCCCCCCCCCCCCGCCCCCCGCCCCCCCCCCCCCCCCCCCCCCCCCGCCCCCCCCCGCCCCCCCGCCCCGCCCCCGCCCCCCCCCCCGCCCCCCCGCCCCGCCCCCCCCCCGCCCGCCCCCCCCCCCCCGCCCCCGCCCCGCCCCCGCCCCCCCCCGCCCCCCCCCGCCCCCCCCGCCCCGCCCCCCCCCCCACCCCCCCCCCGCCCCCCCCGCCCCCCGCCCCGCCCCGCCCCCGCCCCCCCGCCCCGCCCCCCCCCCGCCCCCCCCCCCCCGCCGCCCCCCCCCCGCCCCCCCGCCCCCCCCCCCGCCCCACCCCCCCGCCCCCCCCGCCCGCCCCCCCCCGCCCCGCCCCCCGCCCCCCCGCCCCCCGCCCGCCCCCCCCCGCCCGCCCCCCCCCCGCCCCGCCCCCCGCCCCCGCCCCCCCCCGCCCCCCCCGCCCGCCCCCCCCCCCCGCCCCCGCCCCCCCCCCGCCCCCCGCCCCCCCCGCCCGCCCCACCCCGCCCCGCCCGCCCCCCCGCCCGCCCCCCGCCCGCCCGCACCCCCGCCGCCCGCACCCCGCCGCCCCGCCCCCGCCCGCCCGCCCCCCGCCGCCGCCCGCACCCCCCGCCGCCCGCCCCCCCCGCCGCCCGCCCCCGCCGCCCCCGCCCCGCCCCCGCCCCCGCCCCCCGCCCGCCCCGCCGCCCCCGCCCGCCCCGCCCGCCCGCCGCCGCCCCCGCCCGCCCCGCACCCGCCCGCCCCGCCCCGCCCGCCCCGCCCCCGCCCGCACCCCCGCCCCGCCCCCGCCCGCCGCGCGCCCGCCGCCCACCGCCGCCCGCACCCCGCGCCGCACCGCCGCCGCGCCGCACCCGCCGCCGCCGCACCCGCCGCCCGCACCCCGCCCGCCCGCACCCGCCGCCGCCGCACCCGCCGCCCGCACCCCGCCCCGCCCGCCCCGCCCGCCGCACCCGCCCGCCGCACCCCGCCGCGCGCACCCCGCCGCCCGCGCACCCCCGCCGCCCGCACCCGCCGCCGCCGCACCCGCCGCCCGCACCCCGCCCCGCACCCGCCGCGCCGCGCCCGCACGCCGCCGCGCACCCCCGCCCGCCGCCCCCGGCCCCCCGCCGCCCGCCCCGCCGCCCGCCGCGCCCGCCCGCCGCCCGCACCCCGCCGCCCGCCCGCACCCCCGCCGCGCCGCACCGCCGCCGCCGCCACCCCGCCGCGCCCGCACCGCCGCCGCCGCCCCGCCGCCGCCCCGCGCCCGCCCGCACCCCGCCGCGCCGCACCCGCGCCGCCGCCCGCACCGCCGCCGCCGCACCCGCCGCCGCGCCGCACCCCGCCCGCACCGCCGCCGCACCCGCCGCCCGCACCGCGCCGCCCGCACCCCGCCGCGCCGCACCGCCGCCCGCCGCGCGCACCCGCCGCCGCGCGCCCGCGCCCGCCGCACGCCGCCCGCACCGCCGCCGCCCGCGCCCGCCGCGCCCGCACCCGCCCGCACCGCCGCCGCACCGCCCGCCGCCCGCCGCCGCCGCCGCCCGCCCGCACCCGCGCGCCGCACCCGCCCGCCGCCGCCGCACCGCCGCCCGCCCGCCGCACCCGCCCGCGCCCGCGCCGCCGCCCGCCCGCCCGCACCCGCCGCGCGCCGCACCCGCCGCGCCGCCCGCCGCCCGCGCCGCACCGCGCCGCCGCGCACCCGCCGCGCCGCCGCACCGCCGCGCCGCGCACCCGCCGCGCCGCACCGCGCGCCCGCACCGCGCCGCCGCCGCGCCGCCCGCACCGCGCCGCCGCACCCGCCGCCGCGCCGCACCGCCGCCCGCACCCGCCGCGCGCACCGCCGCCGCACCGCCGCGCCGCACCGCCGCCGCCGCACCCGCCGCCGCACCGCGCACCGCCCGCCGCGCCGCCGCCGCGCACCCGCCGCCGCGCCGCACCCGCCGCCGCGCGCCGCACCGCCCGCGCCGCACCGCCGCCGCCGCACCCGCCCGCGCGCACCGCCGCGCCGCCGCGCACCCGCCGCCGCCGCACCCGCCCGCCGCCGCACCCGCCGCCGCGCCCGCACCCGCCGCCCGCACCGCCGCCCGCCGCCCCGCCGCCGCCGCACCGCGCCGCCGCCGCACCCGCCGCCCGCCCGCCGCCCGCCGCGCACCGCCGCCCGCCGCACCCGCCGCCGCGCGCACCGCCGCCCGCCGCCGCACCGCCGCCGCCGCGCCCGCGCCGCCGCACCCGCCGCGCCGCGCAGCCGCCGCCGCCGCCCGCGCGCACCGCGCGCCGCCGCGCCCGCCGCCGCCCGCCGCCGCGCCGCCGCCCGCGCGCCCGCAGCCCGCGCCGCCGCCCGCACCCGCGCCGCCGCGCACCCGCGCGCCGCGCACCGCCGCCCGCCCGCGCCCGCGCGCACCCGCCGCGCCCGCCGCCCGCCGCGCACCCGCCGCGCCCGCCGCCGCCGCGCACCGCCCGCGCCCCCGCGCCGCCGCGCACCGCCGCGCGCCCGCACGCCGCGCGCCCGCGCGCCGCGCACCGCGCGCCGCGCACCGCCGCCCGCACCCGCGCCGCCGCACCGCGCCGCCGCCCGCACCCGCCCGCGCCGCACCCGACGCCGCCCGCACCCCGCCCGCCGCACCCGCCGCGCCGCCCGGCCCCGCGCGCCCGCCCGCACCCCGCGCCCCCGCACCCGCACTCCCCCGCCTCCGCCGCGGGCTACGCCACGCCTCCGCTGGACCCGCCACCGCTCGCCGCACCCGCCACGCCGGCTCACGCGTCCAGCCGCGTCGCACCCGCCTCACGCCGCCGCACCGCTACCCCTCGCGCACCCGCCGCCGGCCGAACCCCTGTCACTCCGCGCGTCACCCTGCCCGCCGCTCGCACCCCGCCCGCCGCTCGCATCCCTCACGCCTGCTCGCACCCGCACTCGTCTTGCTCACGTCTCGACTTCCTCCTGCACCTACACCTCTCGCACTCCCTCCAGTCCACCTCGCACGCCTCCGTCACCCTCATCCTCTCTCGCGTTTCCTCCGCTCTCACGCCGAAGCCGTCCTCCGTCTCACCCTCGTACACTTCTCGCACCCGTCGCCTGCTCCTCACCCTCACCCTCCTCATCCTGCAGCCGCCGCACACTCACGCTCGTCCGGCAGCCCTCCCTCCTCCTGCACCCTCACTGCCTCTTCACCCGCCCCGTCGCACCCCGGGACCACGCCGCACCCTGCCTCTCACCCGCACCTCGCGGCACCCTCAGCCGCTCGCACCCCCGTCCGTCAGGACCCACGTCCTCTCTGCACCCTCACTGCCCTCTCTCAACCCTCTATATGCCGCTCTCACGGCACGCCCCGTCACCCGAACGCCGCCTCCTGCGCGCACTTCTCTTCCTCTCACCCTTGCCACGCCGGCTACCCTCACTGCCTCCGTCACCGTCGCGCCTCGCCGCCTCACGTCACTTTCCTCCGCAACACGCACCCGCTCGCACGCGCTCCACCTCCTCTCCTCCACCCTCACTTCTCCCTCACCACGTCGCGTATTTCCTCACCCTCACTCCTCCGTGACCCTCACTTCTCCGCACCGTTGCGCTCCCTACATACTCACCACCACCTCTAGCCGCTACCCGCTCAAGCGCCGTCACCCTCACGCCTCTCTCACCCGTCCACGCGGCAGCCCACGGCCGCTGCTCGCCTCCGTCTCCGCCCTCTTCGCTCTCTCACCACTCCTCCCGTCACCGCTCACGCGCTCCTCACCCTCACTCCTCCCTCTCACCGCTAGCCCGCGCGCACCCGCGCCGCGCCGGCCCCGCCCACCGCGCCGCACCCGCCGCCCACGCGCCGCACGCCGCGCACCCGCCGCGCCGCACCGCGGCCGCCGCACACCGCCGCGCCGCACCGCGGCCGCCGCACACCGCCGCGCCGCACCGCGGCCGCCGCACACCGCCGCGCCGCACCGCGGCCGCCGCACACCGCCGCCCGCACCGCGGCCGCCGCACACCGCCGCGCCGCACCGCGGCCGCCGCACACCGCCGCGCCGCACCGCGGCCGCCGCACACCGCCGCGCCGCACCGCGGCCGCCGCACACCGCCGCGCCGCACCGCGGCCGCCGCACACCGCGCGCGCCGCCCGCCACGCCGCGCCGCACCGCGCCGCCGCACCCCGCCGCCGCACCGCCGCCGCACCGCCGCCGCGCCGCACCCGCCGCCGCGCCGCACCGCCGCGCCGCACCCGCCGCGCGCACCGCCGCGCCGCACCCGCCGCCGCGCACCGCGCCGCCGCACCCGCACGCCGCGCGCACCGCGGCCGCCGCACACCGCCGCGCCGCACCGCGGCCGCCGCACACCGCCGCGCCGCACCGCGCCGCCGCGCACCGCCGCGCCCGCACCGCCGCCGCCGCCCGCACCCGCCGCGCCGCACCCGCCGCCGCCGCACCCGCCGCCGCCGCACCCGCCGCCGCCGCACCCGCCGCGCCGCACCGCGCCGCCGCACCCGCGCGCCGCACCGCGCCGCCGCACCCGCCGCGCCGCACCGCGCCGCCGCACCGCCGCGCCGCACCGCGCGCCGCCGCGCACCGCCGCCGCACCGCGCCGCCGCACCCGCCGCGCCGCACCCGCGCGCCGCACCGCCGCGCCGCACCGCGCCGCCGCACCCGCCGCGCCGCACCGCGCCGCCGCCACGCGCCGCGCGCACCCGCCGCGCGCACCCGCGCGCCGCACCGCGCCGCCGCACACCGCCGCGCCGCACCGCGCCGCCGCACCCGCCGCGCCGCACCGCGCCGCACCGCGCGCCGCACCGCGCCGCCGCACCCGCCGCGCCGCACCGCGCGCCGCCGCACACCGCCGCGCCGCACCGCGCCGCCGCACCCGCCGCGCCGCACCGCGCCGCCGCACACCGCCGCGCCGCACCGCGCCGCCGCACCCGCCGCCGCACCGCGCCGCCGCACCGCCGCGCCGCACCGCGCCGCCGCCGCACCGCCGCGCCGCCGCACCGCGCGCCGCGCGCACCCGCCGCCGCACCGCGCGCCGCACCGCCGCCGCACCGCGGCCGCCGCACACCGCCGCGCCGCACCGCGGCCGCCGCACACCGCCGCGCCGCACCGCGGCCGCCGCACACCGCCGCGCCGCACCGCGCGCCGCGCACACCGCCGCGCCGCACCGCGGCCGCCGCACCCGCCGCCGCACCGCGGCCGCCGCACCGCCGCGCCGCACCGCGGCCGCCGCACACCGCCGCGCCGCACCGCGGCCGCCGCACACCGCCGCGCCGCACCGCGCCGCCGCACACCGCCGCGCCGCACCGCGGCCGCCGCACACCGCCGCGCCGCACCGCGCCGCCGCACACCGCCGCGCCGCACCGCGCCGCCGCACACCGCCGCCGCCGCACCGCGGCCGCCGCACCGCCGCGCGCACCCGCCGCCGCCGCACCGCGCGCCGCCGCACACCGCCGCGCCGCACCGCGGCCGCCGCACCCGCCGCGCCGCACCCGCCGCGCGCACCCGCCGCGCCGCACCGCGCGCCGCGCACCGCCGCGCCGCACCGCGGCCGCCGCACACCGCCGCGCCGCACCGCGGCCGCCGCACACCGCCGCGCCGCACCGCGGCCGCCGCACACCGCCGCGCCGCACCGCGGCCGCCGCACACCGCCGCGCCGCACCGCGGCCGCCGCACACCGCCGCGCCGCACCGCGGCCGCCGCACACCGCCGCGCCGCACCGCGGCCGCCGCACACCGCCGCGCCGCACCGCGGCCGCCGCACACCGCCGCGCCGCACCGCGGCCGCCGCACACCGCCGCGCCGCACCGCGCGCCGCCGCGCACCCGCGCCGCGCCGCACCGCCGCGCCGCACCGCGCCGCCGCACCCGCCGCGCCGCACCGCGGCCGCCGCACACCGCCGCCGCACCGCGGCCGCCGCACACCGCCGCGCCGCACCGCGCCGCCGCACACCGCCGCGCCGCACCCGCCGCCGCACACCGCCGCGCCGCACCCGCGGCCGCCGCACACCGCCGCGCCGCACCGCGGCCGCCGCACACCGCCGCGCCGCACCGCGGCCGCCGCACCCGCCGCGCCGCACCGCGGCCGCCGCACACCGCCGCGCCGCACCGCGGCCGCCGCACCCGCCGCGCCGCACCGCGGCCGCCGCACACCGCCGCGCCGCACCGCGGCCGCCGCACACCGCCGCGCCGCACCGCGCCGCCGCACACCGCCGCGCCGCACCGCGGCCGCCGCACCCGCCGCGCCGCACCGCGGCCGCCGCACACCGCCGCGCCGCACCGCGCCGCCGCACACCGCCGCGCCGCACCGCGCCCGCACCGCCGCCGCACCGCCGCGCCGCACCCGCCGCGCCGCACCCGGCCGCCGCCACCGCCGCGCCGCACCGCGCCGCCGCACACCGCCGCGCCGCACCGCGGCCGCCGCCACCGCCGCGCCGCACCGCAGCCGCGCGCACCCGCCGCCGCACCGCGCCGCCGCACCCGCCGCGCCGCACCGCGCCGCCGCACCCGCCGCGCCGCACCGCGCGCCGCCGCACCCGCCGCGCCGCACCGCGCCGCCGCACCCGCCGCGCCGCACCGCGGCCGCCGCACCGCCGCGCGCACCGCGCCGCCGCGCCGCCGCGCCGCACCCGCCGCGCGCACCGCCGCCGCACCGCCGCCGCCGCACCGCGGCCGCCGCCGCACCGCCGCGCCGCACCCGCGCCGCGCGCACCCGCCGCGCCGCACCGCGGCCGCCGCACCCGCCGCGCCGCACCCGCCGCGCACCCGCCGCCCGCACCGCCGCCGCACCCGCCGCGCCGCACCCGGCCGCCGCACCGCCGCGCGCACCGCGCCGCGCACCCGCCGCGCCGCACCCGGCCGCCGCACACCGCCGCCGCGCGCACCGCGGCCGCCGCACCCGCCGCGCCGCACCGCGGCCGCCGCACCGCCGCGCCGCACCGCGGCCGCCGCACCCGGCCGCCGCACCCGCCGCCGCGCACCGCCGCGCCGCCGCACCCGCCGCCGCGCGCACCCGCCGCGCCGCACCGCGCCGCCGCACCCGCCGCGCCGCACCGCGCGCCGCCGCGCACCCGCGCCGCCGCACCCGCGCCGCCGCACCGCCGGCCGCGCGCACCCGCCGCCGCGCGCACCCGCCGCCGCACCCGCTCCGCCGCGCCGCGCACCGCCGCCGCACCGCCGCGCCGCACCGCGCGCCGCCGCACACCGCCGCCGCCGCACCCGCCGCCGCCGCACCGCCGCGCGCACCGCCGCCGCACCCGCCGCGCCGCACCGCGGCCGCCGCACACCGCGCCGCCGCACCCGCGCCGCCGCACCCGCCGCGCCGCACGCGCCGCCGCACACGCCGCGCCGCACCGCGGCCGCCGCACACCGCCGGCGCACCGCGCCGCCGCAGCACCCGCCGCCGCGCGCACCCGCCGCGCGCACCGCGCCGCGCACCCGCCGCGCGCAGCCGCCGCCAGCACCCGCCGCCGCCGCACCGCCGCCGCCGCACCCGCCGCGCGCACCGCGGCCGCCGCACCGCCGCGCCGCACCGCGGCCGCCGCACCCGCCGCGCCGCACCCGCGCGCGACCCGCGCGCGCGCACCCGCCGCGCCACCCGCGCGGCGCCACTCCGCCGCCGGGGCAGCCGCCGCCGCGCGCACCCAGCCGCCGCGCGCTACCCGCCGCCGCGCGCACCCGCCCCGCGCGCACCCGCACGCTGCACCCGACGCCGCGCGCACGCGCGGCCGGGCAGCGGCCGCCGCCAGCACCCGCCGCCGCGCGCGCCGCCGCCGCGCGCGCCTCGCCGCGCGCACCACACCGCCGCGCCGCACCCTCACGCGCGCACCCGCCGCCGCGCGCACCCGCAGCCGCGTCTCACCCGCCGCCGCGCACCCTCCGCCTCCCGCACCCGCCGTCCTCCGCACCCGCTCCAGTCCCGGCCGCCGCCCGCACCCGCACGCACGCCCGGCACCCCGTCCCGCCGCACCCTCCGCCGCGCGCAGCCTCCTCCTCGCTCACCCGCCTCCGCGTCTCACCGCCTCCGCTCCACCACCTCCTCCCTCACCCTCCTCCTCTCTCACCCTCCTCCTCCGTCACCCTCCTCTCTGACTCTCTTCCTCTCACCCTCCTCCTCCCTCACCCTCCTCCTCTCTCACCCTCCTCCTCTCTGACTCTCTTCCTGTCACCCTCCTCCTCCCTCACCCTCCTCCTCTCTCACCCTCCTCCTCTCTCACCCTCCTCCTCTCTCACCCTCCTCTCTCACCCTCTTCCTCTCTCACCCTCCTCCTCTCTCACTCTCTTCCTGTCACCCTCCTCCTCCCTCACCCTCCTCCTCTCTCACCCTCCTCCTCTCTCAACCTCCTCCTCCCTCACCCCCTCCTCCCTCACCCTCTTCCTCTCTCTTTTTTCCTCCTGTCTCACCCTCCTCCTCTCTCTCCCTTCTCCTCTCTCACCCTCCTCCTCTCTCACCCTCCTCCTCTCTCTCCCTCCTCCTCTACCATCCTCCTCCTCCCTTACCCTCCTCCTCTCTCACCCTCCTCCTCCCTCACCCTCCTCCTCCCTCACCCTCCTCCTCTCTCACCCTCTTCCTCTCTCACCCTCCTCCTCTCTCACCCTCCTCCTCTCTCACCCTCCTCCTCCCTCACCCTCCTCCTCCCTCACCCTCCTCCTCCCTTACCCTCCTCCTCCCTCACCCTCCTCCTCCCTTACCCTCCTCCTCTCTCACCCTCCTCCTCTCTCACCCTCCTCCTCTCTCACCCTCCTCCTCTCTCACCCTCCTCCTCTCTCACCCTCCTCCTCTCTCACCCTCCTTCTCTCTCACCCTCCTCCTCTCTCACCCTCCTCCTCTCTCACCCTCCTCCTCTCTCACCCTCCTCCTCTCTCTCCCTCCTCCTCTCTCACCCTCCTCTCTCACCCTCCTCCTCTCTCACCCTCCTCCTCTCTCACCCTCCTCCTCCCTTACCCTCCTCCTCTCTCACCCTCCTCCTCTCTCACCCTCCTCCTCTCTCACCCTCCTCCTCTCTCTCCTCCTCCTCTCTCTCCTCTCTCTCCCTCCTCCTCTCTCACCCTCCTCTCTCACCCTCCTCCTCTCTCACCCTCCTCCTCTCTCACCCTCCTCCTCTCTCACCCTCCTCCTCTCTCACCCTCCTCCTCTTTCACCCTCCTCCTCCCTCACCCTCCTCCTCCCTTACCCTCCTCCTATCTCACCTTCCTCCTCCCTCACCCTCCTCCTCCCTTACCCTCCTCCTCTCTCACCCTCCTCCTCTCTCATCCTCCTCCTCTCTCACCCTCCTCCTCTTTCACCCTCCTCCTCTCTCACCCACCTCCTCCCTCACCCTCCTCCTCCGTGACCCTCCTCCTCTCTCACCTTCCTCCTCTATCACCCTCCTCTTCTCTCACCCTCCTCCTTCCTTACCCTCCTCCTCTCTCACCCTCCTCCTCTCTCACCCTCCTCCTCTCTCACCCTCCTCCTCTCTCACCCTCCTCTCTCACCCTCCTCCTCTCTCACTCTCTTCCTGTCACCTTCCTCCTCCGTCACCCTCCTCCTCTCTCACCCTCCTCCTCTCTCACCCTCCTCCTCTCTCACTCTCTTCCTGTCACCTTCCTCCTCCGTCACCCTCCTCCTCTCTCACCCTCCTCTCTCACCCTCCTCCTCTCTCACCCTCTTCCTCTCTCACCCTCCTCCTCTCTCACCCTCCTCTCTCACCCTCCTCCTCTCTCACTCTCTTCCTCTCACCTTCCTCCTCCGTCACCCTCCTCTCTCACCCTCCTCCTCTCTCACCCTCCTCTCTCACCCTCCTCCTCCCTCACCCTCCTCCTTCCTCACCCTCCTCCTTCCAAGCACTGGACCATACAAGCCTCAGTTAATGTAGTTATGAGAGTCGTGGTTGAAAGGTAATGCGCTGAGCGCTGCTTACTGACGCGTCGTTGAGTTGTTACTGGAAGTTGCATCTCCTGGCTACTGAAATTTTCCATCAAGTCTGAAAAATCTTCAAGAGTCTCTTGGAAGCTTCTTGGTGCTGAGCAAAAGACTTTCAGGTTTTTCGAAGGTTTGCCGGTGTTGATTGAAGCCTCTGGAGGTTTAGTGAAGGATTTAAAAGACTTTTGGAAGGGTTTAAAGTCACTGGAGGATGACTGGAGGCTGGTCAGTAATAAAAGTTTACCAGGAGAGATTTTGATGATCGCGATGAGACACTTAAGGTTTTGGAAAGA
This sequence comes from Homarus gammarus, assembly GCA_958450375.1. NCBI lineage: Eukaryota > Metazoa > Arthropoda > Malacostraca > Decapoda > Nephropidae > Homarus > Homarus gammarus. The sequence continues at coordinate 580,950 of CAUDMG010003421.1, read as the reverse complement.
GATTGCAAGAGTCTCTGGATGTTGGTTGAAAAAAAATGGACTCAGTATAAGGTGTCTCAAAGGTCCTAAGAGATCACAGGGATTTTGGAAAGTCTCAGCGTCTGTCAGGAGATCTTGATGGTCGGGAAAAACGTTTTTGAGATTTCTGGAAAAAGTTGGAAGAGTCAGGTAACATCTTTGAATTTTACGGAAAGATTTTTAACGTCGTCGGAAACTCCAGATCTTTGAGGAGAGTTTCGGTGAACCACAACTGTTCTGGTTAATATTAAAAGTCGTCTGAAATATCTTAAGGTACGGGCACACGAGAGTTTTCCGTGCAATAAATCCACGATAGCATTTCATCCACAGGCAGTAAGTCAACGGTACGATCCGCACACTGGTCACACTGGCGAAAGCAAGCATTGGCCAAGCGCCCAGCTTGGGCAGCTAGTTTGAGCTCAGGTGGAGAGCAGGATGGCTTCATTGTGTGTTTCTATGGCAGAATTAACTGTTTAGTGAGATGTGTGGTCCTGTTAAAGAAGACCAAGATGAAAAGGAAACGTTTATTTTTGCTCGTTGTGTTATTGAAACACACCTTTTACATTTGTTTACATTTTAACATTAATAAGAAAAATAAAAACGGTGTAAATTTTATTAATACAATAGACTCACAAATTTCAACTTACCGTCCCGTAGATTTTCAGATGCTCCGTTATCGTCCCACTTTCAACAACAAATACGCTGTCACTGTAGAGACAACTTGGGGAGTTCGATAAAAATACAACGTTACGGTGGATTTATTTTAGGTAGAAATTATAGTGTAACCACAGCTTTAATGATCAGTCACGTGGGTCTGGTGTCACAAATCACACACAGGGTGAGATAGTCAGCCCAGGGTGTCAGTCACGTGGGTCAGGCGTCATATATCACACACAGGGTGAGATAGTCAGCCCAGGGTGTCAAGTCACGTGGGTCAGGCGTCATATATCACACACAGGGTGAGATAGTTAATTACTGTATGTGCACAAGGAACATCACTCGTTACACCACTATTACATTGCCCTTCTGTAAGAGTTAAACAACACCTCAAGACGATGACCTGAGTCTCGAGTTAATTATCAGATATAAATACTGTTAACGAGGATCATTTTTACCAACCAGGATAAATCTTAGATCATTGAGGTGGTTAAGAGATAATCCTTAATATTTGACAGGAAGTTCTTGAGGTAATTGAAGGATATTACAACCAATGGGAAATCACTAAAGGTTGTGGAGGATCTTGATATCATTGGAAAGATTTTGTGATTTCTGGGGAGATATTAAGATTTCTCGGAATGATTGGATATTTCTGGAGATACGAGATTTCTGAAACATTCACTTCGGTCATCAAAAGTTATATATAATTAAACTTCCCCATCTGGAAATTCTTAGAAGATTGTGGTCTCTTAAACACTTTTGGGGCCTCAGGGTCTTAGAAGGTGAAGAGCCTGGTGGTCTTTGGGTCTCAGGGTCTTTGAAATTGAGGAGTCTGGCGGTCTTTAGGTATCAGGGTCTTAGAAGGTGAAGAGTGAGGAGGTCTTTAGGTCTCAAGGTCTTAGAAGGCGTTGAGGTCCACGAATGGCCTTGGCACTGTATTAAGGTTTTAGTGAGGTGTTGTTTCTTGGATTTTGGAGACCTTAATGTAGCTAAGAGGTTAGTTTAGGTTAGTTTAGGTTAGGTTAGGTTAGTTTAGGTTAGGTTAAGACAGAGTTAAGTCAGGCTATGTTAGGTTAAAGTTAGGTTAGGCTAGGTTAGAGTTGGCGTTGAGGTGTTTAATCGTTAGGTGAAATAAACCAGGGTGCCTAGTCTCCATGTGATATAAATATACATTGAACCACACTTATATTTACTCATTTAAAGCTAATGTATTTGTTCTTATCTTCCACAGGACCATTAAAGCTCCGGATAACGACAGCCGACCTGATCTGACCTGACCTGACGTGGTTGTTCAAGAGAAAGCGAGAGATAAAGTGTCGCTGGTGAGGCGTTAGTGTTGGTTGACCTCTCGTGAGTGTGTTGCGCGCGTGACTCAACACCTGACCTGTAAAACACAAAGAAACACAAAGATCAGTGGCGCTCAACACTGTGGGGGATGTTAGTGTCACATTCGGGTGAGATTATATTGTGAAGTGGAGAAAAGTTTTCGGTGTTGGTGGCAGCGGCTCCATTACCTGGTGTGAGGTGTTAATTGACTTCTCTATCCGTCAAACTTAATGTTAAAACTGTATTGAATTTTTTTTTACTTAATTTTTTGGTTAAAACTTTGAAAAAATAAAATACCTTGTGAGTGGCTTATGTAAAACCAGTGTATTTGACACGAATGCGATTTATTCTTAATTAAAACAAAATCTGGAATTAAACTAGTTTGGGAAATAAAACATTGAAAAGAAGAAATTAATATAAACCTTAAACCTCATTAAAACCTCCAAATAAACCAACCATGTTCTCCAAATTCTCCAAAAGTTCTGGAGTGAGTGGTGGAGGCAGCAGTAGTAGTGGAGGCAGTAGTAGTGGAGGCAGTGGAGGAGGAGGTGGAGGTAGTGGAGGTGGAGGAGGAGCAGCGAGGGAAGGCACCCCGGCCCTCGACTCCTCCCCGCTCGCACAACAGTTCGAGGTGGGCAAGCTGGTGGCCTCAGCTGGACCCTCCGGCGTCTGGAGGATTTATGAAGGTTACAGGAAGACTGATGCCAAGGTAAGATACAAGTCTTTCTTGCTCTGACACACACAGTATCTGTCATTACCAGCTTGTGTGTTGTTAATACCTTCTGACACACACACACACACACACTGTATCTGTCATTACCAGCTTGTGTGTTGTTAATACCTTCTGACACACACACACACACACAGTATCTGTCATTACCAGCTTGTGTGTTGTTAATACCTTCTGACACACACACACACACACTGTATCTGTCATTACCAGCTTGTGTGTTGTTAATACCTTCTGACACACACACACACACACTGTATCTGTCATTACCAGCTTGTGTGTTGTTAATACCTTCTGACACACACACACACACACTGTATCTGACATAAAAACAGTCCCGTTTTCACCGAACACCTATTTCTCATATATCATCCAACTTATATTTGAAGCTACCCAGTGTGGTCGAGTTAATGATGATGTTTGGTAACTTGTTACACTCATCCACTACTCCATTTCTAAACCAGTGTTTACCTTTGTTACATCACCTTTGCTTAGCCCTGACTTCCATTTATTCACCTCCATCATATCGCCCTTTACTATACGCCTCTCGAGGGAGTGAAAATTCGGATGATTTCTCTGTCTATACTCAAGGTTTCTAAAGTAGACTTGTCATCCTCCTCTGAATTTTTTCTAGGGATTCTATATCCATTCTGTAGTATGGTGATCAAAATTGAATTGCATAATCCAAACGAAGTCTCACAAGCGCAAGATATAGTTTTAGGATAACCTTGCTAGTCTTGTAACTAACACTCGTTTATATAAATCGAAGTACTTTGTTAGCCATAATTTGAGCAAATACGCATTGTTGTCTTGGTTTATGATTCCTACTTATTACTCCTAAAACTTTCTCATACTCTGATTTCTCTATAACAATGTTGTTCATTTGGTATCTGGTTACACTGTTTCCGTCTCCTCGGGCCCTATACTACGTTGTGTACATTTGTCCACATTAAATTTAATTTGCCATTTTTCAGACCATGCGAATTTTTTTTTTTAACTTCATTTAGTTTTGAGGAGTCCTCGTTAGATTTAATTACACTCCCTATTTTAGTGTCATCAGCAAATGTACTTAAGAACATAAGAACATAAGAATAGAAGAAACTGCAGCGGGCCTATTGGCCCATACTGGGCAGTCCCGTTTACACCCAACCCTTATTGCTCATATAAGCATCCAACCTATGTTTGAAGCTATCCAGCCTGTTCGAGTTAATGATGATATTTGGTAAGGTGTTCCATTCATCCACTACTCTGCTTCCAAACCAGTGTTTACCTATTTCGCTCCTGAATCTAAATTGGTCTAATTTTAAACCATTGTTACGAGTTCGCTCTTGGTTGGATAGTTTGAGTACCTTTGTAATGTCCCCTTTGTTTAGCCCTGACTTCCATTTATACACCTCTATCATGTCGCCCCTCACACTACTTCTCTCGTGGGACTGCAAATCAAGATGCTTTAACCTGTCTCTACACTCAAGGTTCCTAAATGCCCGGGATTAGTCTTGTCATTCTCCTCTGGATTCTTTCCAAGGATTCTATATCCATTCTGTAATACGGTGACCAGACCTGAACTGCGTAATCCAGGTGAGGTCTCACAAGCGCAAGATATAATCTTAAGATGACCTCACTAGTCTTGTAACTAACACTCCTTTGTATGAACCCAAGTACTTTATTAGCCTCGTTACGAGCAAAAACACATTGTTTACATGGCTTAAGATTCCTTCTTATCATTACTCCTAAATCTCTCTCGCAGTCGGATTTCACAATGGTATCGTTGTTCATCTTGTAACTGGTTTCCCTGTTTACAGCTCCTATACTGAGTACTTTACATTTGTCCACATTGAATTTCATCTGCCATTTTTCAGACCATTCGAAAAATTTGTTTAGATCTTCCTGTAATTTTGCTGAGTCCTCGTCAGATGTAATTACACGTCCGACTTTAGTGTCATCAGCAAATTTACTTATGTTGCTGTCGATGCCAATGTCTATGTTGTTTATGTATATAATAAATAATAATGGTCCAAGTACTGATCCTTGGGGAACTCCACTAGTGACGTTGCTCCAATTGGATTTAGTGCCTTTAATGCTCACTCCCTATTTCCTGTCCTGTAACCACGCCTTTATCAATTTTAGAATATTACCTTTAATGCCATGTGCTTCTACCTTTCTTATTAGTCTTTCGTGGGGGACTCTGTCGAAGGCTTTGCTAAGGTCGAGATATACCACATCATAATTGTGCCCCTCGTCCACCGATTTGAAACTTATGAAAAGAATGTTAATAGATTAGTTAGACATGAGTGCCCGCTTGTGAAGCCATGCTGGGAATCATAGATCGATTTGTGCTTCTCCAGGTGCTTTTGAATAGAGTTTGAAATGATTGCTTCCAGTAATTTGCCCACAATTGATGTTAGACTGATTGGACGGTATTACATTCTCTATCCTCAGGGATTCTGGTACTACACCTGTTTTTAAGGACATGTTAAACAACTTTGCTAAGGGCATACTAAGCTATTCCTTTAATACTCTGGCAAATATCTCATCGAGACCAGGTGACTTATTAGGCTTTAGTTTGTCTATTTGCTTACTAACATCGTTACTAGTCTCTACTATCTTGCTTAATTTGTGTTCTTGACAATCTCTGAATAGAGCCGGTGCCTCTGGTATCATGTTTAAATTTTCGGGAGTGAAAACTGCTGAAAAATATCTGTTCAGATTATTGCTCATTTCTCCATCGTTATCGGTTAGCTCGCCGGTATCTGACTGTATTGGCCCAATCTTTTCTCGTGTTTTAGTTTGATACATTTGATAGAGTCCTTTAGGGTTTGTCTTCGCCTCCCTTGCTATCCTCAGCTCATTGTTCCTCCTTGCTATCCTCAGCTCATTATTCCTCCTTGCTTTCCTTATCTCGGTCTTAACCCTACCGGCCAATACCTTATAATAATCCCGGAGGTAAATTTCGCCACGATTTATCCTCCTACCTATCGCCTTCCTTTGACCAATAATGCTCTTTAAATAATTATTTATCCATTTAGGATCATTGTTGTTTGATCTGAGTTTTTTGTATGGTATGTTCTGCCTTTGTGCATTAAGTAACTCATTATTTAAATTGTCGTGGAACTCGGCAACGTCAGATCTCGTTATGAGGTTGGTTTCAACCATCAGGTCCATGTAGTTCACCCCCAAGCGTGATGCCCTTCTCTCAACTGCCTCTTCAAACTATCAAAGTTTGCCCTTCTGAAATCTGGGACTTTTGTGAAATTTTCCTTACGGCTGCCCTGAAAATCTAACTGGAATCTAAGTTCTTTGTGATCTCTGTTTACAAGTTCGTTCCCTATCTCGACATTACTAATGAGGTTTTTTTCTGTTCGACAGAACTAAATCGAGTATATTATTACCCAGGGTGGGTTCGGTTATATGTTGACTTAGGAAACAGTCCTGGATCGTTTCAAGAATATCCACTGATTATGAGTTACCCGTAAGGTCAATCCAATCTATTTGGCCAAGGTTAAAGTCGCCTACTATACAGACTTTGTTGTGTATGGAAGCCCTGCGCATTTCATCCCAGATAAGTTGCTCATTAACTCTATCAAGATTGGGAGGTCTATATATTACTCCTGTGATTAATTTATCCCTACTGTCTATTAATTCTATACAAATTGTTTCTATATTCTGCTAAGTTTTTATTTCCTTATTTATTTCACACTTCAGCTTATCCTTGACAGATTGCTACTCCGCCTCCTTTGGTAATCTGCCTACCGGTATGGAATAATTAGTAACCTGCAATTTGGTATTCGATAGGTAACTCACGTGAGTCTAGGTTGATCCATGTTTCAGTGAATGCTATTATATCGATTTTTTCGGTAATATCATCCATTTTGTTTCTCATACTTCTACTGTTCGTATAGTAGACATTTAAGTTAGTCGTGTTCTGAGTCCTCCCTTTGCCGCGTATAGGTTTTAACTCGCTGTCTAATTTAGTTTTGTCATCATTCCTGACACTATTTCCCTGTAACCTTTCACTTTGCTTACCCGCTTCCACTGCAGTCTCCTCCACCCCCGTGCTCACATGTTCCCCTAGCAGTTTAAAAACTTCGACATCTTTTGGACTGCCCTTTTGAGAGTCCCAGCCAGGGTTGCTGCTCCATCCCTAGACAGATGCACTCCATCCCTATCATAGAGGTCCCTTCTGCCATAGAAGTTGTTCCAGTTGTCAATGAATGGGACTGATATTGACTTGCGATATCTGTCAAGACTGCCATTGACACCAACTGCCCTTGACAACCATTCATTTCCAACTCTCCTTCTAGGCACGACACCACATATGATAGGGATCCCTCCCTTAGACCTAACACGTTGTATAGCTGTCTTGAACTTATCAAGAAGCTCCTCACTCCTACACCGGCCAATATCATTGCCTCCTGCACTAAGGCAGATAATGGGTTTGTTCCCATTACCAGACAAGATATTGTCCATCCTGTCAACTATATCCCCAACCCCAGCTCCTGGCAAACACACCCTCATCCTATATTTATCTTTACCGCAAAAATCTCTGTCCATGTACCGTACCTGTGAGTTGCCAACAATCAAGATTTTCTTACCTTCCTTGCCAGGCTTGTCCCTGACTATACTAACGTCCAATTCATCTATCAAGGGAATGAAAGAGTTGGTACACTTAGCTGCTGTTGTCGTTGCTGTCGTATCCTTGGTGTGTTTTTTCACTACTAGTCTGGTTGTCCCTCTCCTCACAACAGTCCATTCGCCTGAGTTTTCGTCATTCACCGGCTTTCCTTGTCTCATTTCTTCCATCATCCTTGCTATCTCTTCTTTTAATTTCAAGATATCTTCCTTGGCCCTCTCCAACTCGGCCCTCAGAAGGGCACAGCCCTGTTCACAAATATCACTTGCCATTACTTATATTGCTGTCTATGCCTATATCTATGTCGTTTATGTATATAATAAATAGTAATGGTCCAAGTACTTAGCCTTAGGGTACTCCACTAGTGACGTTACCCCAATCGGATTTATTGCCGTTAATGCTTATTCGCGGTTTCCTGTCTTGTAACCACGCCTTAATCCATTTTTTTTAATATCTCCTCCAATTCCATGAGCCTCCACTTTTCGTATTAGTCTTTCGTGGGGGGGGGGGGGGGGCTCTGTCGAAGGCTTTGCTAAAGTCGAGGTATATCACATCATAATCATGTCCGTCATCCATTGATTCGAGAACAGTTGAAAATATGATAATAGATTTGTTCGACATGAACGCCCACTTGTGAAGCCATGTTGGGAATCATTGATCAACTTGTGCTTCTCCAGGTGATTTCGAATAGAGTTTGAAATTATTGCTTCCAGAAATTTGCCTACAATTGATGTTAAGCTGATTGGACAGTAGTTAGAGGATATTGATCTATATCCCTTTTTGAAAATCAGTATCACATTTGCTATCCTCCAGGATTCTAGTATTACACCCGTTTTTAATGACACGTTAAGCAAATTTGCTAGGGGTATACTAAGCTCTTCCTTACATTCCTCTAATACTCTGGCAAATATCTCATCAGGACCTGGTGACTTATAAGACTTAAGTTTATCTATTTGTTTACTAACATCGTTACTAGTCACTACTATCTCGCTTAATCTATTTTCTTCACTATCTCTGTATAGAGTCGGTGCCCCGGGTATCATGTTTAAATTTTCGGTGGTGAAAACTGTTAAAAAATATCTGTTCAGATTATTGCTCATTTCTCCATCGTTATCCATTAGCTCGCCGGTATCTTACTGTATTGGTCCAATCTTTTCTCGTGCTTTAGTTTGATACATTTGGAAGATACCCTTGGGGTTTGACTTCGCCTCCCTTGCTATCTTCAGTTCATTATTCCTCTTTGTTTTCTTATCTCGGTCTTAACCCTACCGGCCAATACTTTAAAATAATCTCGGAGGTAAACTTCACCACGATTTATTCTCCTACCTATAGCCTTCCTTTGTCCAATTATATTCTTTAAATAATTATTTATCCATTTGGGGTCATTGTTATTTGATCTGAGTTTTCTGTATGTGAGGTTATGTAATTCACATCCAAGTGTGATACCCCCTTCTCTCACCTGCCTTTTCAACCTATCAAATTTGCCCTTCTGAAATCTGGGATTTAATGGAATTTTCCTTGCAATTCACATTAAGTTTTAATTTGAATTTCACTTCTTTGTAACCGCTATTAGCTAGTTCGCTCCCAACCTCGACATTACTAATGAGGTTTTCTCTGTTTGACAGAACTAAATCTAGTATATTATTACCCCCGGTGGGTTCGGTTATATGTTGGCATAGGAAACAGTCTTGAACTGTTTCAAGAAAATCCCCTAATTCTGAGTTACCCATAAGGTCTATCCAATCTATTTGGCTAAAGTTAAAGTCGCCTACTATACAGACTTTGCTATGTATGGAAGCCCTACTCATTTCATCCCAAATAAGTCGCTCATCAACTCTATCAAGATTAGGAGGTCTATATTTTATTCTTATAATTAATTTTCCCTCCCATCTGTTATTTCAATACAAATTGTTGTGTTTTCAATTCAGTTTTTATTTCTTAATTTATTTCACACTTCAGATTATCCCTGACATAGATTGCTACTCCGCCTCCTTTCCTAATCTGCCTCTCGGTATGGAATAATTTGTAACCTGCAATTTGGTATTCAACAGGTAACTCACGTGAGTCTAGGTTTATCCATGTTTCGGTGAAGGCTATTATATCGATTTTTTTCGGTACATACCAACGCCCTGATTTTACCCATTTTATTTCTCATACTTCTACTGTTTGCGTAGCAGACATTTTTGTTAGTCGTGATCTGAGTCCTCCCTTTGTCGCATTTAGGTTTTAACTCCCTACCTAATTTAGCTTTGTCATCATTCCTAGCACTATTTCTCTGTAACCTTGAGCTTTATTTACCCACGCCCACTACAGTCTCCTTGATCCCCGTGTTCATATGTTCCCATAGCATCTTTTGAACTGCCCTCTCGAGAGAGCCAGCCATCCCTAGCACACAGGTTCCTTCTGCCGCAGAAGTTGTCCGAGTTGTCAATGAATATTGACTTACAATATCTGTCAAGACGGCCGTTGACACCAACTGTCCTTGACAACCATTCACTGCCAACTCTTCTTCTAGGCAGGACACCACATATAATAGGTCTACCTCTCTTCAGTCTAATCTGCGTGTTGTCAGTACCTTCTGAGACACACTGTAACTGTCACTACCATCTTGTGTGCTGTTATTACCTTCTGACACACACTGTAACTGTCACTACCATCTTGTGTGCTGTTATTACCTTCTGACACACACTGTAACTGTCACTACCATCTTGTGTGCTGTTATTACCTTCTGAGACACACTGTAACTGTCACTACCATCTTGTGTGCTGTTATTACCTTCTGACACACACTGTAACTGTCACTACCATCTTGTGTGCTGTTATTACCTTCTGACACACACTGTAACTGTCACTACCATCTTGTGTGCTGTTATTACCTTCTGACACACACTGTAACTGTCACTACCATCTTGTGTGCTGTTATTACCTTCTGAGACACACTGTAACTGTCACTACCATCTTGTGTGCTGTTATTACCTTCTGAGACACACTGTAACTGTCACTACCATCTTGTGTGCTGTTATTACCTTCTGAGACACACTGTAACTGTCACTACCATCTTGTGTGCTGTTATTACCTTCTGAGACACACTGTAACTGTCACTACCATCTTGTGTGCTGTTATTACCTTCTGAGACACACTGTAACTACCATCTTGTGTGCTGTTATTACCTTCTGACACACACTGTAACTGTCACTACCATCTTTTTGACACCCATTGTATCTGGCAATACAGACTTGTGTTGTCCTGTGTATCTTCTCCAACAATCTCGTTCTCTCGCGTTTTCTCTTTATCAATCGTTATATTTCGTATTTCGATACATCTCATTATCTCTCGTTTATCTCGTTATCGCTCGTTGTCTCTGCCTACAGTCTCTAACTCCCCTAGTTACCGAATCTTCAATAATTTCTCCTTCTTCAAAACTTCGGAACATTTTCACTGTAATAATTTCTTATCTTGTAATGTTTATACACAATTCTCTTTGCAATTTATATGCAGATTATCTATATACGTAGGCAGATGTGGCATGCAATGAGGAATATGTTGCAGAGAGACGAGAGAGTGTTGCAGGAGGGAGCGTTTTACTGTGAGGCATAGATGGCTAGTGGTGTGGAGGGGATACCATTTTCTACCCTTTAATCCCTTTGTTATGAAGACTGTACCCCTTAGGTGACTTAACCCCATAGAAGTGATGGATTTACTCTTTGTTTACCATGACTTAATCCTTAGATGCGATGACTTTAACTCATTGAGAATAGAATAATTTAACCTTTATGGGTAAATCCCGTGAGTACAATGACTTAACCAGAGTCTAAATAAATCTAGTCTATCCATACGCATGGGCGGAGCTTATTATGTGACGTCGTTGGCGTATATTGGATCCCAGGTGAGACCAATCCACTGTATTAGAAGATATTCTTGCCATCTATCCTAATTTTCTCATCTCCTAGCACAGTGGTTCTCAACCTTGTTTGCCCCATGCACCCCTTTCACCATATGTCAGAATGTCATTCCCCCCTCCTTTCCAAGATTGTCTGCCTCAAAAAGTGCATTCCAAATAATATGCATATAATACTGAAAAACCTTTCTTTTTTCCATATTAGTACATATACATTTACAATTTTACATGGATTATTTTTAAAGTGGAGTTTTACAAATTAAATGCCAATTGAAAATGTTGATGGATTTATAAAACTTGAATACAAGTAAAATAGTTTTTTTTTATATGTATAATGAATTACTTAACAGACCAAACTGAAGCATAATGCAATAAACAAAAAGTTCAATAGAATACCAGGATATTGTAAATTTCTAATTAATTTTATTCAGATGAAGATTACAGTCAATGAGAAACCTGTGATTGTTTTTTCTTCGCCAATTCTGGGATACGCGGAGGAGTGCTTGAAAGGGCACAACGCAGGTCATTTTCTACCACTAATCTACTACGTTGCTTCGTTTTAATTTGCAACAGAGTTGAAAAGCCTGACTCACAAAGATATATCGACACAAACGGAAGCAATGCACGGATAGCTCTTTCTGCCACTTTTAGGTAGGAATCGCACATCAAGGGCCAAAATTCTGTGATTGATTTCTCATCGAACATATCTCTTGCTCCCGAATCAGTTTTCCCCCCCGCGAAAACCTGAATTCCCCCCCTGGGGGGAATTCCCCCTTGGTTGAGAACCCCTGTCCTAGCACACTATCTTTCAGTTAGTCACTTGAACTTCTCATGTAATCATTATTTTTATGATATTCCTATTCTAATTATTAACAATCCTATTCTTCCTCTCTTTATTATTATTTATAGTCCTGTGATTTTGCTGCCAGTATCAGTGTAAAAGCAATTAAGTAATCATAGTCATATGGGCGAGCTATTTACTGGGTGGACTGAAGGAATACAAGAATTAAATAAAGTAGTTAAAGAAAATAATACAAAAATATTATAATTATCATCATTCTCTCCCTAAGCTATTACAGTAAACCAGTAAATACAAGTATATATGTGTTGAGGTTTTCAATTTATCAATATGGTCACTAGATACATTACAGATGACAAGGCTATACAACAGTTTCATGCAACAAATAGGTACTTGTCTCCCCATATCCGATTTCCTGGCTGAACGTTAAACCTTAGGAAATTTAAATTTACACCTGTCATCGGCTCTCAAGTATTGCCCTTCCTCCTATTGCACCCTACAGTATATATTTGCTGCATGCACAATAATATCAACCTTTTTCATTATTTATCACCCTTTGGAAATCGATAAAATCTCCAACCTTTATCATGTAGTCTGTAATTTTATATGCATCCCAAAACGGAGCATTTATCAGGCATTGTCATAGACTAGTGCATCACGATGGCCAGCTGGTAACTGAAGTACCCCCCCCCCCCCACCAGCTGCCGGCCAGATGACGTCATGCACGGTGAAGGACGAATTATTGACTCAGTGTGTTGACTTGGTATAATTAGACTTTGGACTTAACCCCATACCTAGAATTTCACCATATTCAAAGAATTAAATTATCGTACTCAATATGCTATTTTTTTGTATTAAGAACATAAGAACATAAGAATGGAGGAAACTGCAGCGGGCCTATTGGCCCATACTGGGCAGTCCCGTTTACACCCAACCCCTATTGCTCATATGAGCATCCAACCTATGTTTGAAGCAATTCAGCGTATTCGAGTTAATGATGATATTTGGTAACTTGTTCCATTCATCCACTACTCTGTTTCCAAACCAGTGTTTACCTATTTCACGCCTAAATCGAAATTTGTCCAATTTAAAACCATTGTTACGAGTTCGCTCCTGGTTGGATAATTTGAGTACCTTTGTAATGTCCCCTTTGTTTAGCCCTGCCTTCCACTTATACACCTCTATCAGGTCGCCCCTCGCTCTAGGTCTCTCAAGGGAGTGCAAATTAAGATGCTTTAACCTGTCTCTATACTCAAGGTTCCTAATGCCCGGGATTAGTCTTGTCATTCTCCTCGGAATTCTTTCCAAGGATTCTATATCCATTCTGTAATACGGTGACCAGAACTGAACTGCGTAATCCAGGTGTGGTCTCACAAGAGCAAGATACAGTTTTAGGATGACCTCGCTAGTCTTGTAACTAACACTCCTTTGTATGAACCCAAGTACTTTATTAGCCTTGTTACGAGCAAAAACACATTGTTTACTTGGCTTAAGGTTCCTACTTATCATTACTCCTAAATCTCTCTCGCAGTCGGATTTCTCTATGGCATCGTTGTTCATCTGGTATCTGGTTTCCCTGTTTACATTTCCTATACTGAGTACTTTACATTTGTCGATGTTGAATTTCATCTGCCATTTTTCAGACCATTCGAAAAATTTGTTTAGATCTTCCTGTAGTTTTGCCGAGTCCTCGTCAGATTTGATAACACGTCCTATTTTAGTATCATCAGCAAATTTACTTATGTTGCTGTCTATGCCGATATCTATGTCGTTTGTGTATATAATAAACAATAATGGTCCAAGTACTGAGCCTTGGGGAACTCCACTTGTGACGTTGCTCCAATGGGACTTAGTGCCGTTAATGCTCACTCGCTGTTGGGTCAATCCATGTCAAGTTAACCAAAATAAATAAAAAAAAATATCAACCGTCATGAAATTGGCTAATATTTGGAATATAAATAGAACTTTTTAAGCTGATTTCAGAAAGGTTTTACTTTTTAAAATCGGATTTACCGTTGCAGAGTTATGGCGATTTGAAATTTGATCATTTCATGCTCGCTCAAGCGGAACGGTGACTGATTTTAAATCAACCCGAATTCAGATGCTTATTAAATGCCAACAAGTGTAGATATAAACTTAAAACTTATCAAATATAAAAGCACACATCATGCAGCTTAATATGCAATGGAAAAAATATGGTTGCTATGGGTGGTGTGTGGTTGCTAGGGGTTTAAAGTACAACACAATCCGTGTTCGGTCAACCGTAACCTGCTACGGAAATGACCATAACTTTCGCAGAACCATATGGATTTTTAATTTTAATGGCTCAAATGAAAGATCTAGTGTTTAGCTACAACTTCAACATAAAGACCTTCTGCCCTTTTGGGTTTTTCTTGACAAATATGAGCCTTAAAGTAACTGTCTGTTTATCTCAATATTTTTGATAGTTAACATAATTATTACAAATATATGTCTACAATGTTTATTAAAATACATTATTAAATTTATATTATATTCATGATAATCATGTTTCAGTTATTTTCACATATAATATTTAATAATGCACACAGCTGAAATTAAAAATCTGTAGATCATAATGGCATTTCTAATTCAAAAATATGGTCTGGTGATTGATTATTGACCAAACAAAAAACGATTTAAAATAACGAGGCTGACTTTATAAACTGCTCTTGGAAAACAATAAGATCAAATTATAAAAAAGCTTTTATTTTAATAATGCATTTGCAAGGCAATCACTCACTAATGCTATGTTTTCAAAAAGCAGTTTCACAAAGTTAGCCTTGCTTATTGTTTTAAATTTTTTTGTTCAATGGTCAATTATTGATCATATCTTTGAACTAAGATAGAATTTAGATATTAACTTTCTACTGTGGAAATTATTATGAGACATGATCAATCAATGATATTATATTTATAATTATGGATAAGACAAGACAACATATTTAAAAAAAACATTGAAAAGTGAAGACATATTATATGTATTAAATTGCCTACTACAGTAATAGTGAAAAATATTGAGATAAATCGACATTTACTTTGAGCCTCATTTTTGTCAAGAAAAACCCAAAAGGGCAGAAGGTCTTTATGTTGAAGTTGTAGCTGAACACTAGATCTTTCATTTGAGCCATTAAAATTAAAAATCCATATGGTTCTGCGAAAGTTATGGTCATTTCCGTAGCACGTTACGGTTGACCGAACATGAAATGTGTTGTACTTTAAACCCCTAGCAACCACACACCACCCATAGCAACCACATTTTTTCCATTGCATATTAAACTGTATGATGTAAGCTTTTATATTTGATAAGTTTTAAGTTTATATCTACACTTGTTGGCATTTAATAAGCATCTGAATTCGGGTTGATTTAAAATCAGTCACCGTTCCGCTTGAGCGAGCATGAAATGATCAAATTTCAAATCGCCATAACTCTGCAACGGTAAATCCGATTTTAAAAAGTAAAACCTTTCTGAAATCAGCTTAAAAAGTTCTATTTATATTCGAAATATTAGCCAATTTCATGACGGTTGATGTTTTGGCCTGGTTAATTTGACACGGATTGACCCTGTTTCCTGTCCTGTAACCACGCCCTAATCCATTTAAGGATGTCACCTTTGATGCCATGAGCTTCTACCTTTCTAATTAGTCTTTCGTGGGGTACTCTGTCGAAGGCTTTGCTAAAGTCGAGATATACCACATCATAATTGTGCCCCTCGTCCACTGATTCGAAAACTGATGAAAAGAATGTTAATAGATTAGTTAGGCAAGAACGTCCGCTTGTGAAGCCATGCTGGGAATCATTGATCAATCGGTGCTTCTCCAGGTGATTTCGAATAGAGTTTGAAATGATTGCTTCCAGTAATTTGCCTACTATTGATGTTAGACTGATTGGGCGGTAGTTAGAGGATAGTGATCTATCCCCCTTCTTGAAGATCGGTATTACATTCGCTATCCTCCAGGATTCTGGTACTACACCTGTTTTTAAGGACATGTTAAACAACTTTGCTAAGGGCATACTGAGCTCTTCCTTACATTCCTTTAATACTCTGGCAAATATCTCATCGGGACCAGGTGACTTATTAGGCTTTAGTTTGTCTATTTGCTTACTAACATCGTTACTAGTCACTACTATCTCACTTAATTTGTTTTCTTCACTATCTCTGAATAGAGTCGGTGCCTCGGGTATCATGTTTAAATTTTCGGTGGTGAAAACTGTTGAAAAATATTTATTCAAATTATTGCTCATTTCTCCGTCGTTATCAGTGAGCTCGCCGGAGTCTGACCGTATTGGTCCAATCTTTTCTCGTGTTTTAGTTTGATACATTTGGTAGAATCCTTTGGGGTTTGTCTTTGCCTCCCTTGCTATCCTTACCTCATTATTCCTCTTTGCTTTCCTTATCTCGGTTTTAACCCTACTCGCCAATACCCTATAATAGTCCCGGAGGTGAATTTCGCCACGATTCATCCTTCTACCTATAGCCTTCCTTTGGCCAATGATGTTCTTTAAATAATTATTTATCCATTTAGGGTCATTGTTGTTTGATCTGAGTTTTTTGTATGGTATGTTCTGCCTTTGTGCATTAAGTAACTCACTATTTAAATTGTCGTGGAACTCGGCAATCTCAGATCTCGTTATCAGGTCGGTGTCATCTGTCAGGTTCACGGCCAAGCGCGACACCCCCTCTCTCAGCTGCCTCTTTAAACTGTCAAAGTTTGCCCTTCTGAAATCTGGTACTTTAGTGGAATTTTCCTTACGTCTGCCCTGAAAATCTAACTGGAATCGAATTTCTTTGTGATCGCTGTTTGCAAGTTCGTTCCCTACCTCGACATTGCTAATGAGGTTTTCTCTGTTTGACAAAACTAAATCCAATATATTATTACCCCGTGTGGGTTCGGTTATATGTTGACTTAGGAAACAGTCCTGGATCGTCTCGAGAAAATCCTCTGATTCTGAGTTACCCGTAAGGTCGGTCCAATCTATTTGGCCAAGGTTAAAGTCGCCTACTATACAGACTTTGTTGTGTATGGAAGCCCTGCGCATTTCATCCCAGATAAGTCGCTCATTGACGCTATCAAGATTGGGGGGTCTATATATTACTCCTGTGATTAATTTTTCCCGACCGTCGCTTAATTCTATCCAAATTGTTTCTGTATTCCTCTCAGTTTTTATTTCCTTATTTATTTCACACTTCAGATTATCCCTAACATAGATTGCTACTCCGCCTCCTTTCCTGGTCTGCCTATCGGTATGGAACAGTTTGTAACCCGCAATTTGGTATTCGACTGGTAATTCACGTGTGTCTAGGTTGATCCATGTTTCAGTGAATGCAATTATATCGATTTCTTCGGTACATACCAAGGCCCTAATATCATCCATTTTGTTTCTCATACTTCTACTGTTCGCGTAATATACATTTAAGTTAGTCGTGTTCTGAGTCCTCCCCTTACCGCGTTTAGTTTTAAACTCCCTGTCTAATTTAGTTATGTCATCATTCCTAACACTATTTCCCTGTAATCTTTCGCCTTGTTTACCCGCTCCCACTGCAGTCTCCTCCACCCCCATGCCCCCATGTTCTCTTAGCAGTTTAAAGACTTCGATATCTTTTGAACTGCCCCCTCTAGAGCCCCAGCCAGGGTTGCTACTCCATCCCTAGACAGGTGCACCCCATCCCTAGCATAAAGGTCCCTTCTGCCATAGAAGTTGTCCCAGTTGTCATTGAATGGGACTGATATTGACTTGCAATATCTGTCAAGACGGTCGTTAACACCAACTGCCCTTGACAACTATTCACTGCCAACTCTCCTTCTAGGCAGGACACCGCATATGATAGGGATCCCTCCCTTAGTCCTAATACGATCTATGGCTGCCTTGAACTTATCAAGAAGCTCCTCGCTCCTACACCGGCCAATATCATTGCCTCCTGCACTGAGGCAGATAATGGGTTTGTTCCCATTACCAGACAAGATATTGTCCATCCTGTCAATTATATCCCCCACCCCAGCTCCTGGCAAACACACCCTCATCCTATTTTTGTTTTTACCACAAAAGGCTCTGTCCATGTACCTTACCTGTGAGTCACCAACAATTAAAGTTTTTATACCTTCCTTGTCATCCCTGCCCCTGACTGTACTAACGCCCAATTCGTCTATCAAGGGACTGAACGGGTTGGTACACTTAGCTGTTGTTGTCGTTGTTGTCGTATCCTTCGTGTGCTTCTTTACCACCAGCTTGGTCCTACCACTACTCACAATTTTCCACTTGCTTGATTTTTCGTCAGCGACTGGCTTTACTCGTCCAGCCTCTCCTTTTAACATCGCCAGCTCTTCCCTTAATTTCAAGTTCTCCAACTTGGCCTTCGCCAATTCTTCAGTGGACCACTCCAGTTTGGTCAACAAACTCTCATACCCAAGACCGCACCAAGCTCTGGCCATATCTGATAATTATCCCTCCGGAGCTAACCCTGCCGTGACCTTTCCCCTAGTGAGGTCAGAACACAACTGAGTGAGGTCAGAACACTTCTAACCTAACGTAACGTAACGTAGCGTAACCTAACCTAACCTAACCTATCCCATCCTAACCTATCAGGTAACACCGGGTTCCTAGGGTATCTAATCTCCAGATGAAATAAGCTAGGGTGCTTAATCATCACGTGATCCAACTTTTTTTTTTACCTGACACACACAGCCAAGGTTGAATATATTCTCATTTTAAAACTGCTGTGAGAACTTGTGAGAGTCATAAGTTATCTTTCTCGCTGTTGGCTGACGAGCATTAACCACAGACACGACAATACACAGGGGAGAAAATCTATAAACTATTAACTAGCAACCTCTTTCACCATTTTCTTTCTTTTTTCCATTTGGGTAATTGGTTTCCAGGGAGACTGTTCTAAATTTGACCTTCCCTCCGTAGACACACACACACACCAGAAAATACTTTGGTGTTGTGCAGTGTTGTTGGTTGTGTGTGATGATCTTTGTACTACTGATATTATTATTATTATTATTATTATTATTATTACTGTCTTCACAGCATTAAAATAATTAAAGCACTAAGGAGCACCGCTAAACCACCATAAAACACCTTAAGACTCCTTTAATCAGCATAAAATATAATTAAAAATGCATTCAAACACCATAATTAACACTTAAACACCATAAACCGCTCTAAAACACCATTAAAACACCATAATTAACACTTAAACACCATAAACCGCTCTAAAACACCATTAAAACACCATAAACCGCTCTAAAACACCATTAAAACACCATAATTAACACTTAAACACCATAAACCGCTCTAAAACACCATTAAAACACCATAATTAACACTAAAACACCATAAACCGCTCTAAAACACCATTAAAACACCATAACACACATTCACAAAATTTCAAGAGCAAATAATCCATAATCAATCCCCATCCACAACCTCTGAGTTCCAAACCGTCACCACCCACAGGCTCTGTATCGTAGCCAATCATCACCCGCGACCTCTGTGTGGCGGCCAATTATCACCCATGGCCTCTGTATGGAAGCCAATCATCACCCATGACCACTGAGTGGCAGCCAATCATCACCGGCGCTACACAACACAACAATTTAATCAGACAAAAGCCATTTCAGAGTCTAGTCAGGAATATGAGTGTCATTGCCAATAACGCCGCCAGGTAACTCCCCTTAGAGTTGCCAGATGTTAGGGATCTGCTGTGTGGCAACTCACCCAAATGTTGCCTTATGTAGGACTTCGTTATGTGACAACTCACTTAAATGTTCCCAAGTGGGGGGATCTGTTAACTCTGTGGCAACTCGTTTCAGTGTTGCCTTCCTGCCTGGCAATTTACTGGTATTTCAGTGTTGCCGGGAATTATTCATAAAGTGGTATGTCTTTACGGTACAAATTCCTGACTTTAGTATGGCAATTTTATTGAGAATTGTCATCGAGATCTTATATTAATCGTCATCTGGCAACTCACCCTGCGTGTTGACATGCACTGGGCTCCTCTCACTCTCTGTATGACAACCCCGCCATATGGCACCTCACTTGTGTGTTGCCATCAAGTGGTTGCCACACAGTTTAACGCAGAGCTGCTCCCCAGAATAATGCAACTGGAAAAGGACTACTAAATTCTCTTCCAGCAACTCACCAAAGTGTTGCAATCAGCAGAGTGCAACAGATTCCCCACTTTGCAATTCTTTTGTATTTCGCCATCAACGGCGTTGCATTAATTCCCATCTGGGCACTGACCTGCATGTTGCAGGTCACCGCTACTTCTGCCAACTCATCTATGTTGCCATCTGGTGAGCCACAATTTTTTAAGGGGGTGAAGCCTAAATTTTTTATTTTAATGCCCAGGTGGACAAAGTTAATGGAGTGAATGGAAAGTCTATTATCACAACATACTATTTTAATAATTTTTTTTAGGGAGGAACGGACTAGTTAACTTGATGTTGGTCAATATTGTACACGACTTGTTACTGTAACATATGTGTTCTCAAGTAGTGTGTTATGTTGCTGTGTTGTGAGGGAGTGTAGGACAAAAGCCCACTAGGACAAAAGCCCCGCAGGACAAATAATAAGAATTTTTAAAATAACAATTAAATTTTTTTACAGTTTATGAACACTTCTCTAACCTAACCTAACCTTCGGGAATTCTGTTATAGTTATAAAGAAGTATACAAGGAATGTTTATTAAATCTGCAATGACGTATGTTGTGTCTACTGGGGTAATTACTCCCCTGACATTCAGTGACCTCACTGGGCCCGAGGGTCACCTCAGTAAATACAGAATGAGCATGAAGGTAAAATATGTTGTCTTTTATCTTTTCTATTTATTTAATAATGTTCTATATCAAAATTGAAAGTTATAATATTCTAATTATTTAAATTGTAATAACTTCATATTTAAGTCTATATATTTTTAATATTTCTAATGATCCTCCCTTTAACATAAAAACAGGGGCTTCTGTCCTATTTTTCACTTTTACTGAGGGGCTTTTGTCCTTGGGGCTTTTGTCCTTCGGGCTTTTGTCCTTGGGGCTTTTGTCCTTGGGGCTTTTGTCCAAAGGGGCTTTTGTCCAAGGGGGCTTTTGTCCTAGGGGGCTTTTGTCCGGGCCCGGTTGTGAGGCCACGGCGGTTACGTCCCTCTCGCAACACACTCTTTTATACACTATGGCGGTGTTGTGTAAATGGAGTGACGTTATTGATAAAAAAGCGATAATGTTAAAATTCATTACCATCGCCCTATGACAGGATGGAGCGAAGCTATTGTAATGTGTGCGTGTCTAAAGAATGACTGGCTTAAAAGTAAAGCATGTGAAGCACAAAATCTTGCAGATCAGCACAAGATGCGCTAATTTTTAATTTTCACTAAGACATTTTATGGGCCAGTCACTCGTGGCACAGCCCCCTCCGCTCATCTGAGAGTAACCTCCTAATTAAAGACGACGGAGGCCCCCTTCAGCGCTGGAAAGAGCACTACCATTCATTGTTCAACTGAAACACTGATGTGGATCTCCTGACTACCCAGTAGGTCCCTCAGAATCCAGAGCTGACCCTCCTCAGCTATCCTTCATCCCTGGATGAGGTAGTTACTGCCATCAAACAGATGAAAAATAAAAAAGCCTCAGGGCCTGATGAAATCCCAGCCGCGGTGTATAAAGCAGGAGTACATCTGCTTACCAGCCGTCTCCACTCTCTCCTGGAGAATACATGGGAAAAGGAGGAAATCCCCCAAGCTCTTAAAGACGCCTCCATTGTCAATACTTATAAGAACAAGGGAGACCCGTCAGACTGTGGCAACTACAGTGGGATCTCGCTGCACTCCGTGGCTGGCAAGATTATCGCCCGAGTCCTCCTAAACAGACTTCTTCCTGAGGCGGAAAACCTCCTTCCAGAATCTCAATGTGGTTTTTGACCATCACGTGGCACCACTGACATGATCTTTGCTGCCCGCCAGATACAGGAAAAGTGCAGAGAACAGAGTCGTGACCTGTACATTACTTTCATCGACCTAACCAAGGCCTTCGACTCGGTCAACAGGGAAGCCCTCTGGTGGACCCTCAGCCATTTTGGCTGCACACCAAAATTCATCGCCATTATGAGGCAACTCCACGATGGCATGAACGGCAGTGTCCTGTACAACGACACCCAGTCAGAATACTTCCCCATCCAAACAGGGGTTAAACAGGGGTGTATACTGGCACCAACTCTCTTTTCCACCTTCTTGGCTGCCTTCCTTACTCGTGCCAGTGCCAATTTAGGCAGCGGGATGAACATCGAGTATCAGGTGAAGGGTCTTTTTAACATAAGACGACTCCAGGCAGGAACAAAGGTGTCGGCAGCTTCCATTACAGAACTTCAGTATGCAGATGTCCTCACCCTTGTTGCTCACACTGAACACAACCTAGAGGAGATCCTGAGCAACTACGCAGACGCGAATGCACACTTCGGCCTCGCAGTGAATGTACGTAAGACTCAGATTCTCTCTCAGCCTGCCCCTGGTTCAGACACACCTCCACCATCCATCCAGATTAACGGTACTACCCTCTTTAATGTTGCCCACTTTCGGTATCTCGGCTCCCACTTGTCCACCACCTCAGACATCGATGAAGAGATTCAGCATCGGATCAGATGTGCATCTCCAAACCTATAGCGGACTCCGAAATCGTGTCTTCAGTGGTAGGGAGCTGAAATTATCCACAAAGCTACACGTATATCGAGCAGTGGTTCTGCCCACCCTACTATATGTCAGCGAGACATGGGTCACATACAGTAGGCACCTCAAGGCACTTGAAAATTTTCACAAACGTAGTCTACGTTCGATCCTCCGAGTTCGCTGGGAAGACATGAAAACAAACGCCAGTATTCTTGCTGACACCAACTGTAGGAGCGTCGAGGCTACCATTATCCATGAACAACTACGTTGGACTGGCCATGTTACCCGCATGAACGACAGTAGACTGCCAAAGCAGCTCTTTTACAGTCACCTAACGAATAGTAAACGTAACGCTGGCGGGCAATTGAAGAGGTATAAGAATAGTTTTAAGACAAACCTGAAAAGGTGCCAAATCGACCCCATCACCTGGGAGTCGATTACTCCACATCGCAACGCTTGGAGGAGCACCACACGAGTGGGTGTCAATACTTTCGAGCTAGCCCGACTACAAACCGAAGTAGACAAGCGCCAACGTCGGAAAGACGCTGCCACCGCCCCTGCCACAGTAGATGGAGCCCTCCACATGTGCAACGAATGTGGACGACGCTGCGGGTTCCGTATCGGCTCTTTAGTCACCTCAAAACTCACTAAACTAGGTGACATCCCTAATAACTCATATCATCATCTCATAGCTGGGTGATCATCATACTCGATTCCGAGTGACAGCAAAGTAGTAGTAGTACTGTGTGTGTGTGTGTGTGTGTGTGTGTGTGTCCTCGTAGAGAAACGTAGGGCTGTATGAACTATTACTGTGTAATTTCCATCATTCTATACTGACACTTATGGTTTATGGCACCTATAGCTTGTGGAACCTATTGCTTGTGGCCTCTATAGCTTGTGGCACCTATTGCTTGTGACACCTATTACTTGTGGCACCTATTACTTGTGGCACCTATTACTTGTGGCACCTATGGTTTATGACACCTATGGTTTGTGGCACTTACAGCTTGTGGCACCTATGGTTTATGATACCAATATCTTGTGGCACCTAGAGCTTGTGGCACCTATGGTTTATGACACCTATGGTTTGTGGCACTTATAGCTTGTGGCACCTATGGTTTATGATACCAATATCTTGTGGCACCTAGAGCTTGTGGCACCTATGGCTTGTGGCACCTATGGTTTGTGGCACCTATGGTTTGTGGCACCTATGGTTTGTGGCACCTATAGCTTCTGGCATATACAGTTTATGACACCTATGTTTTGTGACACCTATGGTTCATAATACCAATTGCTTGTGGCACCTATAGCTTGTGGCACCTATGGTTTGTGGCACCTATATCTTGTGGCACCTATATCTTGTGGCACCTATAGCTTGTGGTACCTATAGCTTGTGGTACCTATAGCTTGTGGCACCCATAGCATGTGGCACCTATATACCTTGTGGAACCTATGGCACCTATAGCCTATGGCGCCTATAGCTTGTGGCATCTATAGCTTGTGGCACTTATAGCTTGTGGCACCTATAGATTGTCATATATGGCTTGTGGCACTTACAACTTGTGGCACCTATGGGTTATGACACCTATGGTTTGTGGCACTAATAGCTTGTGGCACTTATAGCTTGTGGCACCTATAGCTTGTAGCATCTATGGCTTGTGGCACCTATAGCTTGTGGCACTTATAGCTTGTGGCACCTATAGCTTGTGGCACTTATAGCTTGTGGCACCTATGGCTTGTCGCATCTATAGCTTGTGGCACCTATATATTGTCATATATGGCTTGTGGAACTTATAGCTTGTGGCACCTATGGTTTATGACACCTATGGTTTGTGGCACTTATAGCTTGTGGCATCTATAGCTTGTGGCACCTGTAGCTTATGTCACATACGGCTTGTGGCACCTGTACCTTGTCGCACCAATGGTTTATGGCACCTATGGTTTGTGCCAGCTATAGCTTGTAGCATCTATAGCTTGTGACACCTATAGGTTATGCCACAAATGGCTTGTGGTACCTGTAGCTTGTGGCACTTATGGTTTGTGGCACCTATAGCTTGTGGCACCTTTGGCTTGGGGCACCTGTGGCTTGTGGCACCTATACCTTTTGGCACCTATGGCTTGTAGCACTTAATGCATCTATAGCATGTGGCACCTATGGCTCGTGGCAGCTATGGTTTGTGGCATCTGTGGTTTATGACACCTATGGTTTGTGGCACCTATGGTTTGTGGCACCTATGTCTTGTGGCACCTAAAGCTTATGGCACCTATTGCTTGTGGCACCTGTAGCTTGTGACACCTACAACGTGTGGAACCTGTAAGAATGCTGTAAAGATGCCCTAGGTACTTCACTTCTGAGCAGTTGCTTTATTCGTCCAAACTTGGAGTACTGCTCTCATATCTGGGGTGGCTCTTCTTCTGTCCAACTGATAGATAGGGTGGAATCAAAGGCATTTCGTCTTATTAACTCTCCTCCTTTAGTTGACAAACTATCTTTGCTTTCTCTTAGCCACAATATTGCTTCACTCTCTCTCTCTTTTACAGGTACTTTAACCGTCAATATTCGGTGGATTTGGCATCCTGTGAACCGCCGGCAAGGCCGTGTGGGCTCGTAACACTCGTCTTGCCCGCGGTGCCCACCGTTTCTCTGTGGATGTCGGTCACACTAGAATAACCCGTTATAGTACATCCTTCTTTCCTCACATAGCCAAACTGTGGAATGCTCTGTGTTTCCATACTCTTAAATCTGTCTCACTTTAAAAAGCTGGTTTTCCGGCATCTTCGCGGTGTAGATTAATATAACCTTTTCCTTTTCTATTTTAAATTTCTTTCTATTTTTAATTTTTCGCCCCCCAGGCCCCGTTTAGGTCGTTCGACCTGTATGTATGTATATAATGTTATGTATGCATGTATGTATGTATGTATGTATGTACAGTATGTATGCATGTATGTACGTACAGTATGTATGTATGTATGTATGTATGTAAGTTTCTTTATGCCATTTGCCTCTGTCTACCCAGCAGTAAATGGGGACCTGGATGTTAATCGATTTGCGGATCGTGTTCCTGGGTAATGGTTAGCCAGTGCAGTTGGCGAGTTGTCTGGTCTTCTCGGGCTATTCCTTGACACTGGATCATGCAGCTCGTTAACTTATGGTGTGGTTGTTGTGTTTGCGACAACTCCTACACCTTAAACACTGGGTCATGCAGCTCGTTAACTCAGGGTGTGGGTGTTATGTTAGCGACAACTTCTACACCTTAAACAAATTCACTCCTAGGTGGCCCTTGGGCAGGCCATCCTCGTTACACGAGGGGCAACCGTTAATATTATGTATGTCACCGTCATAACAACCCCTAAGTCTCATATATTATCTGAACCATTTTTTTAGAATTTTGCAAATATTGTCAATACATTCATATGAAAAAAAATCTAATTTAAAGGCCAGAGGAAAACGTCTAGTGGCCCCAGAAGATATATAAATAGAAATTTTAGTGGACAGAATAGAAGAAAATCTTAAAATTGTTGAAGAATTTCAATTTGTGGGAGACGGAGAGATCTGATAGCTATAGGTCCCAGACATAAAACGTTCTCCTGCCAGAAAATAAGAAAAGTTTTTACGAATGACATTTTAAATTTGTTGACATATTTGCAATATATATATTTCTTTTTAACTTTGGGATATGATTTCAGTATTGCAGAATTATACCTGTGGATTGCAAGAATGTCAGATGAGTCAGTTGAGATTATTGATGTGTCTAAACTTGATGGGTTATATATATTAATTCTCGTAATTATTGAGGTTGATTAATGTTATAATTAGGATCATGTCAGATGCTGTATTGAAGGAAAGGGAGAGAGAGCCGCTGAGACCATAATTCACACACACACACACACACACACACACACACACACACACACACACTTACTACTACTAGTACTACTATCTTTTTTTTTACAATGGCCCCCAGCCTCCCCCAATAGCCATACCTTCGCCACCATTTTATTACTTTGATATTAAATATCCTAATACAAAAGTAGCTATCCTAGCTGTGTTGAGTTAGTTGAGCCGCAGGTCTATACGGCATTCAGTGACTGTAGGCTCATAGTCAATATCTGCAACTGTTGTCGGCTTTGTGGCCGATGCTCTCGTTCCCCTGAGGCAAAGCAAAGCCGACCGAAGGAGAGAGAAGGACAGTCGACATCTCATCCAGGCTGTAAGATAACTTCTGGGCTGCTGCTTCTGTTCGGATATCACCTCCACGAATCTGGCGTAGAAGCATCTTGCACTTTGCTGTCACTCGGAATAGAGTATGACGATCATCCATCTAAGATACAATGGTATGAGTTATTAAGGATGTGACCTAGGTTTGTGAGTTCAGAGGTGACTAAAGAGGCCGATATGGGACCGGTAGAGCCGTTCACAGATGTTGCACGTGTGGGGGGTTACATCTAGTGAGGATATTGTTTACGTGTGTGTGTGTGTGATAACCAATCTCCACACAACACCTTAACATGAATATTCAACATAACTCATTATATTGTCTATCTACCAATAACAAAACAACATTATCAACCACGAAATAAACTATCAACATGAAGAGCTACAAACTAGTCTTGGTAACTGGGTGTGTTTGTTTCTTTAACAGCTACAAACTAGACTTGGTAACTAAGTGTGTTTGGTAACTGAGTGTGTTTGGTAACTGAGTGTGTTTGGTAACTGAGTGTGTTTGGTAACTGAGTGTGTTTGTTTCTTTAAGAGCTACAAACTAGTGTTGGTAACTGAGTTTTTTTGATTTTTAAGAGCTACAAACTAGTGTTTGTAACTGAGTGTGTTTGTTTCTTCAAGAGCAACAAACTAGTGTTGGTAACTGAGTGTGTTTGTTTCTTTAAGAGCTACAAACTAGTCTTGGTAACTGAGTGTGTTTGTTTCTTTAAGAAGCTGTCGCCAACACAACAACCATACCCCGCGTTAACGAGCTGCATGACCCATTGTCAAAGAATAGTCCGAGAAGACCGGACAACTCGCCAACTGCACTGGCTAACCATGACCCCGGAACACGATCCGTAAATCGATTAACATCCAGGCTCCCAATTACTGCTGGGTAGACAGAGGCAAATGGCGTAAAGAAACTTGCCCGTTGTTTCACCCTGCCTGGGGATCGAACCAGGGTCCGCTTGTTTGCGAGGCGAACATGCTGACCGTTACACCACAGGTCACACACACACACACTCACACACACACACACACACACACACTCCAGGTATCAACATAAACAAGACGAGGATAATTGGGTATTTGGTTTAAATTGTGTGTGTGTTCAGGGAGGAAGGAGCAACAGGAAGAGCGGGAGGGGAGGAGCAATGGGGGAGGGAAGGACGGAGGGTGAGGAGAAACTAACCGCCACCACCTCTTATCCTGGACTATAGGACGCTTGGTGTACTCTGACCTGACCCTGAACTCAACACAGTCCTCGTCAGTCTTGAATCGTGGCGTGACCACATAAGGGGACAGACGTGCCCATAGGTGCTCTTGACTTCCTGATCGTCCCACAAAGGTTCCCTCAGCCGGCAAGTTTTTGTCAGTATGGGGGCTCTCTCATGGACGCAGACATTTCTGATACGGATGCCATCGCCAACTCGCCTGGTCATACTGAATCCAACACCCTTCAAGAATCAGACCCCAGTGATTATGACAGTGACGGTAATGATTCTATGGGAAACACTAATGCCACGGACCTTCTCACCCTGCCCTCTGCCAACCATAAGCTTAATCTACACTTCCCCAAGGACTTTCTGAAAACTGTAGAGGAACGCTTTAATTGGATGATGAAGTACTCCATACAACACGGTCTCAACATTTAATTCCGACAAGGTAAGAACCGGAACTTTATCAAGTGTCAGACTCCTGAAGTCTATGAAACACTTAGTACTGTTGGCTTTGACGGGGTTGTCCTCGTGCCATCCCCAGTAGACTCTGATGAATGTTGCCACATTCTAGTGAAGCGTTTCCCCCTATATGCTGACATCGAAGATGTGCGTGACTTTAATTCTAGTATACTCAGTATACGTCGACATTACTGGGGGGAAAACTCCACAAGCTGAAGTCATTGTCAAGTGGAAAGGAAGGGAGTGCTCAACCACTGTGATTGCCCACCCACTCAGGGCCGGTGCAAGATGATTTGGCGCCCTATGCAAGCTTTTAGATGTGCGCCCCCTTGAAAGTTTTGATAAGATAATGTAGGTACAGTAACCCATTACTACATTGTTTCTAACTCTCGAAAGACCACTGATAACATAATTTTCATCTCACGCTCACGCAGAGCATACGTCCACTAGTACATGCTCACGCAATACATACGTCCACTAGTACACATCGTAACACACGTATGATAAAACTTGACGAGAAGCACTAAGATTGAAACAAAGACTAGCTAAGGTACAGCATTATAGACAGAGTACAAGAGAAATCAAATAACTACATACATTATAAAAATAATAAGACAGTTTCAACTTATTGTTTAGCAGGATAGCCAGCTGTTGAAGTTGTTGCCACTGCACCACACTTTTGGAGATGACTGACTCGGACTGAAGTGGCCTGGTCACTGGTGTCTGTGAGTAGTCTGGACAGCTTGAATCTTGATCTCCAACTAATCAAGTTGTTCCAGGTTACTATTTGCCTGGCGGCTGGCGGCTCTGGCCGCTGGCCAGTCTCAGTGGGATTATGTTATGCTAGGTCAAACTGGAGAGGTCAGGTAACCTTGCCTCATCCCGACAAAGGCAAGGAAGGGGCGGCTCAGCCGCCCTGGCAGTAAGGGAGGGGAGGGGATGGTGGGGTTGGGAGAAGGGTTCCTCAGATGTCAGCCTTCAGGTCACTGCTCGACAGTTCTCCAGGCCGCCAAAGATAAGGACCCGGGTTAGTCCCTCCGGGGGGTTAACGAATAATATTAAAAAAGAAAACACAGTCGGCTACCGTCTACCTACCCTCGCCTCCCTCCGATCCCCCACCCTTCTAACATCCTGCTCCGACCCTCCACGGCTCCACCACAGTGTCCACCACAGTTTTCCCTTCATTTTTAATTTTATCCAAGTTTGCCCTGAATTTGTGGCGCCCCCAGATGTTGGCGCCCTAGGCCTAGGCGATTGCCTAGTTCGCCTAGTGGGTAGCGCCGGCCCTGCACCCACTCCTCCCCCCACTGTATGCAGAAGCCTATCATCCTGGGCCTGCATTTTGTGTTTTCCGTTCTCATTGGGGTCACACCTTCACTGACTGCTGCCGACGTGATCACCCCAGATGTTGCTTCTGTTCACCTAACCATAACTCCGCCGCTTGGGCCCAGAAAATCGAAGACCACCTTAATAGGGGTGGTGTGGGTTATGTAGTTGATCCCAGATGTTGTAACTGTGGCGGCCTGCACAATGCTGACTCACGGCCATGCCCCAATCGCCCGTCTGTCCCAGGGGAAAAGCCTCCCTGAAGGTCGCGTCTACCACAACGCCACACCCCTCTGTGTCCCCTCTGTCTCCAGCAACGCCTTCCTCAACAACACCTGCCCCTGCCTGGCCTCACCTGGCAGCAACACAGCCAGAGCCTCCTACCCGTCTGTATTCTGGCGCTGTCAGGCCTTGTGCTTCCACCAGTGCCCTCACACAACCCCCCCTTCAGTGACATGACACAGACCATATCCCTCTTCCAAGAATTTACCAACCGTATTGAAAAACTCTCCGCTACATTCTGTACCACCATTTACGATCTACTCTTGCCCTCTGTTGCCACCCGGTCACTCCTCTCTTCTGGTTTGACACAAGCTGGTAGTCCCCCTGTGAGCCCCCCCCCCCCTGTTCACGGCCTACGCCACCGCCGGCGGCCTTCACTGCTGGTGTAGTGCCTACCGGGCCTGCCCTGGTGTGTCCTGCTGCCCCCGAGCGAAGTCCTGCCTCATCTTCACGACATGTGGTGCCTCAACCTGTCCTCCACCCACCACAAGCCGTGGTGTCTGTGTCTGTGCTGTTTCCACCAGGGTTACCTATTGGACCTGAGGACACCACCCCCGGCTCCCCGTACCCCACTGGCATGTCGATGCACATGCCATCACAAACACACTAAAAGGTATGTCGCTCAATATTATCAATGCCTATGTGCCTCCCTCCACCCCTACTGTACCTGTCCCACCACACCATATCACCTCCACCCCCACTGTACTTAGCCACACCTAGTACATTGGCAACCATGAGCCTGGCCGCACTGTTTGTAAACTTTGTGGTCATCCGACTCTCACACCCTCTCTCACTACATCCTCATTTGCCCTATGACCTCCTCCTACAGGTCCCCAGCCGTTACCAACACCTCTTCCCTCCCTGACCTAATATCCCTCCTCCTAGTGACAGGCCTGGCACTTGACATTATTAGGGACCTGCCACGCTTTGCCATAAACAGATAAATTGTACCGGGAATTTCCCCCCCACACACTCATCATTCTGTCACTTTATGTAACTTGCTGACAAAACCCATGACCCTTCAGTCTTTTACGCCCTTAATGCATGAGTCATAAAGGCAAGCATGAACTCCGCATGCTTCCCAGATGGGCGCTGTAAACGCTTCTGCGCTTCACCTTGCACAGGATGTAAGCGGGTGCCCAATAAACTAGCCCCCTCGTGGGCAATCTAAAAAAAAAAAATCTTGAATCTTCTTTCGTTGTGCAGTGTATATAATTAATTGATAGATAAATTAATTGACTGAGTTAGATCGATGAGGGTAAAATAGGTTTGACAGTTATACTTGAGTCAACACATGGGCGACCTGTTCTCTAACCCATCTACAACACGCCGGCTGGGAATAACACTTATAACCCCTGCCAATATCATGAAAGATCTTCTGAAGGCGGTGGGTCGTCAAGAGGGGCCACGAAGAAATGTCCCCAAGAATCCTAAACTTCCTCGAGACTTTATTCGCCACCGCCGCCGCCCTACAGGAATGTTTTCATCTTAGTCAAGAAAATAAACCCGTCAGGTGTTGGGCGGTTGTGACAGTTATTTTATTTTATTTATTTTGTTTTCAAATTGAAATTAAATGTGGTGGTGCTTCTGTGAGTTTTGTTTGATGAACTTCTCCGTATCCCTCCCTCCTTCCCTCCTCTGTTTTCCTCTTCATTCCTATTTCTCCATCCTCTCTCTCTCTCTCTCATGTCTCAGTGCCGCTGGCAGCCACGATACCTCCCTCCCTCGGTTTCTCTTTCACCATCTTCTCAATCTATCTTCAAAGTTTTCCGTCTCTTATCGGTGTCTTCACCTCACACTTAGGTCTTTCTTTACCCTCTCCTGATAAATGATCCTCCTACTTGAAGATTAACTTGCCTGCGAGATTTTGGTGAGGAGATGAACCGAGGAATCGAGTTTGTAGTCCTTGAGGCTTCGATACATTGGGGTTCAAAGTTACGAAGCCTGTGAGCAAAGCTAAATTGAGGTAATTATGGTCCAAGAAACATGATTCCCTTGAAGCTTGGATTCAGAACCCATTGCAGCTTCGAATTAGAACCCATTGAAGCTTCGAATTAGAACACAATTAAAGCTTCGAATTAGAACCTTTTGTGACTTCAAATTATCTGATGTGAAATGCCAACCATTGTTTAATGCTTTCTAAATCCGACCCTCGAACTCGTGCCAAACTCTCTCGCAGACATTAAAACTTATAAAAAATAACAATAAAATCGAATTAAATAAAAATATCAGGGTTGCCAACTGCTCCACACTCCTATTGTTTACTAGAATCTCTACTAATAGAAATTCTGGTTATTTTCATAGTCGAATATAACGTTTCTGTGAGTGTAAAATCATGTAAAGTTTCGAGTCACTTAAGATGAAGCTTCAAAACTCGGTCATATGTTTAATGTCTAATGTTTGAAGATCTTTTTAATCCATTGGGGTGAAATACATATCTATTTGTTATTTGTTTGTGTCATTTGTTCGAAATCACCTGGAGAAGCACCGATTGATCAATGATTCCCAGCATGGCTTCACAAGCGGACGTTCTTGCCTAACTAATCTATTAACATTCTTTTCATCAGTTTTCGAATCGGTGGACGAGGGGCACAATTATGATGTGGTATATCTCAACTTTAGCAAAGCCTTCGACAGAGTCCCCCACGAAAGACTAATTAGAAAGGTAGAAGCTCATGGCATCAAAGGTGACATCCTTAAATGGATTAGGGCGTGGTTACAGGACAGGAAACAGCCAGTGAGCATTAACCGCACTAAGTCCCATTGGAGCAACGTCACAAGTGGAGTTCCCCAAGGCTCAGTACTTGGACCATTATTATTTATTATATACATAAACGACATAGATATCGGCATAGACAGCAACATAAGCAAATTTGCTGATGACACTAAAATAGGACGTGTTATTAAATCTGACGAGGACTCGGCAAAACTACAGGAAGATCTAAAAAAATTTTTCGAATGGTCTGAAAAATGGCAGATGAAATTCAACGTCGACAAATGTAAAGTACTCAGCATAGGAGATGTAAACAGGGAAACCAGATACCAGATGAACAACGATGCCATAGAGAAATCCGACTGGCAGAGAGATTTAGGAGTACTGATAAGTAGGAACCTTAAGCCAAGTAAACAATGTGTTTTTGCTCGTAACAAGGCTAATAAAGTACTTGGGTTCATACAAAGGAGTGTTAGTTGCAAGACTAGCGAGGTCATCCTAAAACTGTATCTTGCTCTTGTGAGACCACACCTGGATTACGCAGTTCAGTTCTGGTCACCGTATTACAAAATGGATATAGAATCCTTGGAAAGAATTCAGAGGAGAATGACAAGACTAATCCCGGGCATTAGGAACCTTGATTATAGAGACAGGTTAAAGCGTCTTAATCTGCACTCCCTCGAGAAACGTAGAGCGAGGGGCGACCTGATAGAGGTGTATAAGTAGAAGGCAGGGCTAAACAAAGGGGACATTACAAAGGTACTCAAACTATCCAACCAGGAGCGAACTCGTAACAATGGTTTTAAATTAGACAAATTTAGATTTAGGCGTGAAATAGGTAAACACTGGTTTGGAAACAGAGTAGTGGATGAATGGAACAAGTTACCAAATATCACCATTAACTCGAATACGCTGAATAGCTTCAAACATAGGTTGGATGCTTATATGAGCAATAGGAGTTGGGTGTAAACGGGACTGCCCAGTATGGGCCAATAGGCCCGCTGCAGTTTCCTCCATTCTTATGTTCTTATGTTATGTTTCAACTGAGACGTATCAAGTTTTGCTTCTATAACAAACATAGATTATTTTAGAAAGAGTACTTTATGAGTGCAATATTCGGATAATTAGCAGGTAATGTATTCATCCGGACGAGTCATCAAAACTTTTATTGTAAAACTCTTGTCCAGATATTTCCGAAATATTGTGGAAATATTTGAGTGGCGACGCTATCCCACCAGGTGAAATGTACATGTCTGTCTGTATGTCTGTTTGTCTGTCTGTCTGTCTGTCTGTCTGTCATACTCCTCTTCAGGTTTGGCTGTGATGGATGAAGGGAAAGAAAAACCTGAAAGAAAGTTAATGGTATGGACAGTAACGAGTGATAAACGTCACTCATACACACGCAAGACCTCACTCCATCCCTCCCTCCACTCCGTCCTCCCTCTCATTTATCACTCGCAAGTACCTCCTCTCTCTCTCCTTCTTTCTCTCTCTCTCTCTCTCCCTCCCTCCCTCCCTCCCTCTCAGCCTACCCTCCCGACACCCATATTTTTCTTCCATCAACCTTTGTAAACAAGACACACAGGTTACCCTTAGGTAAACATCAACGTAGGAAGCGTCAACAACCTCTGGCACACTTTGTAAACACACGCTGTGTAAAATTTGGTTGGTGTAAACAGAACCGTAATGTATTAATCACTGTAAACTAACGTTTATGAGAAGAAAAGGGGCCTTACTTGAACATAGACACCCCAGCATACTTCACCTGACGATAAACCTAACCGAAACGCCAGGCAGCGTTATGTTACATAATGTTAGGCTAGCACTTGGGTGTTTAATTATCAGGTGACAAATACTAGAGTGGCTATTTCTTCATATTAGTCTAGTCTAGTGTTTAATGATTCGAAACAATAAACTGGGGCGCCTAATTTTCAGGTGATCCAAAGACAGATGTTATTTGTATACATAATAAAGTATACACGAGCTGAGAAGTACACATGTAGTACAAGTAGGACCTCGAGGTATCTTGAGTGTTACCTGTAGAAAGAGTGATAACTTGGTAAACTCCTGAAAACTCCCTGCATGACCCAGTGTGAAGGAATAGTCCGAGAAGACCGGACAACTCGCCAACTGCACTGGCTAACCATTACCCCGGATTACGATCCGCAAATCGATTAACATCCAGGTCCCCAATTACTGGTGCGTAGACAGAGGCAAATGGCGTAAAGAAACTTGCCCATAGTTTCACCCTGCCCGGGGATCGAACCAGGGTCCGCTCGCTTGCGTGGCGAGCATGCTGACCATTACACCACAGGTCGCCAACATACATACATACATACATACACATGATAGACAAAGAGACAGAGAGAGAGATTCACCGCTCTTTCTTTACAACTACAAAGTGTATATGTCCTTCCCCACCTATAGACCCCCTCCCCCTCGTGGCCAGACATACCCCACAGTGGGCAGGATCTCCTACTTGAGGAAAATGAAGACGAGTGTGAGGGAAAAACCATAAATACTCGTCGCCATGACAACCACCTCGAGAATAACCCCGATTGAATTACTCTCCAAGGGTTTGACCACCTCAATCACGGGTAACTTTGGGCCATTTGGGGGTCACATTGGGTTGTTGGGGTTAGGTGAGGGGAGATGAGGAGGTTGAGGGTAGGGAGTGGGTAGGTCACGGGGGGGGGGGGGGTGATGATGAGGGGAGGAGGAAGGAGTTAGGTGGTGACTTCATTTTTTTTTATTGGGCACCCCCCCCCCCCCCCTACATCCTTGTGTAAGGTGAACGTAGAAGCGTTTACAGCTCCCAACAGGGAAGCATGCTAAGTTCATGCTTGCCTTATGTCTCATGAGTCAAGGGCGTAGAAGCCTGAAGAGTCAATGGTTTATGTCTAAGCACGTTATTGGAAGCTCCAACAACTTGTCCCTGAATACGAATTCGCAACTTTCGATTTACAGCAGGTACCTACTTTGCTGCTAGGCGAACAGGGACCAAGGGGACTAGGAAGTGTGTCCAAACAACTTCCGCCGGCCCTGTGAATCGAACCCGTGACATCTTGCTTCACAGGCAAGAGCGGTACCGCTATACCACCAGCGCCCCCGGGGGTGACTTCATTCTAAACTTCGAAGGATTAGCGATGAGGTTCTTGCTTCAGTAGTGAAACTCTCTCTCTCTCTCTCTCTCTCTCTCTCTCTCTCTCTCTCTCTCTCTCTCTCTCTCTCTCTCTCCAACACAGACATCCTTCATGCTTTCAATTGATCAGCATTGTATAACAATCCATCAACCAAATAATATTAACAGTAATTTCAATGTTGACGGATTCGGTATGTTTAATGAGTAATGACATGTACAAACTGGATAATTTCGTAATTAGGAAGATTTGTAACCAGGTGAGAAGGTTGGGTCAGCTTACCCTCTGACCTGACTACCGACTGCTGAGGCTTTTTGAAGATTAGTAGGGTCATTACCTAATACCTGACCATTTTGGACTTGATCTCACCCTCCTCTGTATATATATACCTTGTTTTGTACTTCTCCTTAGTCTGTACTCACCCCTGAAGAAGTGAATTACACGAAAGCGCTTGGGGTAGACCACATTTTTGGTTTTGCCATTAGCAACAAGTTTGTGCAGATTTTTGGCAGTTCCCACTCTGGAGCATCCAACATAGAACTGTCCATGAGAAAAGCAAGGAAACTCCAGGTTTAGGCCAACCATCTTTAGGGACTGTCCCTGGCTTTTGTAGATGGCCATGGCAAAGCTCACTTTAACCGGGAACTGAAGTCGCTTGAACTCAAATGGCAGGTCAGTGGTGATGAGAGGTATCCTTGGAATAAAAACGTCCTCTTCTTTAGCTTTTTCTGTCAGTATTGTAGCTTCCAGTACATGTGGCATCATGTTCTTCACCACCAGTCTTGTGCCATTGCAGAGCCTTGGTGGTTCAAGATTTCTTAAGAGCATTATAGGAGTTCCAATCTTGAGAGTGTGGTGGTGAGAAGGCATTCCAGCGGGCTCCAAAGAATTAAGGAATTCTGCAGGGTACTGGACTGCTTGGTCCTGTTCGATTACTGTATCAACAGACTTGAATGAGGTCTCACTGCCTGGAAGCTGTCTGAGTAGAGTCATGTTGATTTCAGCCACCGTTTCATTCTTTGGTGCAAGAATTGCGCGTTCACGCAGCCACTTGTGATCCTTGTAGTGGTGGATAATGTTTGGGTAGACCATGCTAGTGAGCTCAGTTGAGGACTTTGCAACATTTCCACATCCTTGAGGAATGATTATTTGTCCTTCTGGATCAACAGGGAAAGTTCCATTCCCAATCTGTAATAGAAGGTTTGCAAACCGTTCAGCATCCTGATCTCCTTGTAGATGTACTCTCATGTTTGTGGATAGGGTGAGTGTCTGAACACTTCTCCAAAGGTATGATGCCTTGAGGCACGCATTCAGTTCATCAGCTGGAGTGCTTTGAGGAATGACAGGTAGGATCTGGCGAAAGTCTCTAGCAATGACCATTGTAATGCCACCCATGAGCTGGTCATTTTCTCCTATATCATGCAAGGTCCTGTCCAATGCTTCAAACGCTAACTTGTGAGACATAGTGCATTCATCCCAGACTATGAGGCTGCATTTTTCTAAGAGTTTTGCCTTTGCCGATCCTTTTTTGATGTCACACACTGGATTCTCATTGTGAGCGAGGTTGAGAGGCAGTTTAAAAGTTGGGTGTGCAGTACGTCCTCCTTCTAGTAGTGTTGCAGCAATGCCTAAGGATGCCACAGCAAGAGCAATTTTCCCCTGATAACGTACTTTGGCCAACAGAAGGTTGATCAGGAATGTTTTTCCTGTCCCGCCAGGTGCATCAAGAAAGATCATACCTCCCTGCTCCGCTTGTATCGCTTGCAAGATCTGTTCATAAGCATTTGCTTGATCAGGCACCAGGTGAGGCTCATTTTCTTTAAGAAAATTCACCAGAACTTCAACTGAGTAGTCTGTCTCTCTGAGCAACTCCCTGTTTGTAGCTACTGGTTCTTCTCGGTTTGGGGAAGGCAATCCAAAATCAGTCAGATTTTTTCCGCATAGCTCCATCACTTTGTCTTCCAGCATGATCAGAGCCCAGTTGAACATGTCATCCATGAACTCAATCTCTTGACCAGGATGTTCTCTTCTTGCTTGATGAAGCAGATCCTCCGAAAGACTTTCTTGGTGGTTTTTCCAGAGCTGGCTTGGGTTGGAAAGTCCACATGTAGCAATCATGATGGCAAACAGGTTCCTCATTCTCATTGGCGATTGAGTAGCTGCTGCCTCTTCCAATGTGTCATTCCAGTGACCATCATCTTCCAGTATGCCAAGGAGATTACACGCTTCCTGAGAGGTTCTGCAGACTTGTCCATTCACTGTCTTCAGTGCTGCACATGATTTTGGGCCACGGATGTGGTGCAAAGGTTGTCTCAAACATTAGCATTCAAAATTGAAAGTTGTTGGGATGAACCGTGTAGACACGTCCCAAAGCAATGCCTGACTTTATCCCTGGATATCCTTCAACATCGGATCCTTGAGCTCTTCTCTGGAACTTTTTCATTGAAGTCTGCCATATGTAGAACTTGGTTACGTCAACATACAGGAGTTTCTGAGCAAACTCATCTTCCTGTGAAAGCTTGAAGAATGCAGTGAGGGTCATATCAGCAGGATTTGCCATTTGATTTTGGAGGGACTCTTCTGTGAAGTATACTCTTTGTCCATTTTCTAGGTGAACAGCCAAATGGACTACTGTTGGACATCGTTCGTGTATGGGAAAATTATAAATTCTCCAGAGGGCTTCATTGCTGCATATACTTTTTATCAACTGTATAAATCAAAGGTTAGAGATACAATAGGTCCCCTTAAAACTACGACAGGAGAAATGACTGATGATGAGTTAGAAATGTGTAGTACGTTAAATAGTCATTTTCGCTCCGTATTCACAAATGAAAACCTAGCACAGTTTCCAGAAGTTCATAAGGTATATAACGACAGTATAGAAAATATGTTGATGAATATCAATATTACTAGTAACGATGTGCTTAAAGTAATTAACAAACTGAAGCCTCATAAATCGCCTGGTCCAGACGAGGTACATGCTAGAATATTAAAAGAATGTAGAGATGAGTTGAGTAATCCATTAGCAGTTTTATTTAATAAGTCATTAGAATCGGGCCTAGTGCCAGAAGCTTGGAAACTTGCAAATGTAGTTCCGATTTTCAAAAAAGGTCATAAATCAGTTGAATCAAATTACCGTCCCATTAGTCTCACGTCAATCATAGGCAAGTTGCTTGAGTCAATTATTGCTACAAAAATCAGAAGCCACCTTGAAACATTCAACTTAATTCATTCTTCTCATCACGGGTTCACCCAGGGACGTTCTTGTCTCACAAATTTGCTTAGCTTTTTCTCAGAAGTATATGAAGCGGTAGATAATGATAAGTCATATGATATAATTTATTTAGATTTCAGTAAAGCATTCGATAGAGTCCCTCATGAGAGATTGATAAGGAAGGTAGAAGCACATGGAATAGGTGGATCATTAATAAAATGGATTAGGTCATGGTTAACTGGTAGGAAACAAAGAGTCAGCATAAATGGATTAAAGTCAGACTGGGGTGCGGTCAAAAGCTGAGTTCCCCAGGGATCTGTATTAGGCCCTCTGCTGTTTGTTATATTCATTAATGATCTTGAATTAGGTATAACTAGTAGGATTAGTAAATTTGCAGATGATACCAAAATGGGGAGAGTGATAAATTCAGACAGTGACTTTGAACACCTTCAAAGAGATCTAGATACCTTACATGAGTGGTCAGTAGACTGGCAAATGAATTTTAATACTGATAAATGCAAGGTACTGCAGATAGGGAAGACGAATACAAACGTTAAGTATAAACTAGGTAACACGGAAATAGAAAACTCAGATTGTGAAAAAGATCTAGGTGTATTTGTTAGCAACGACTTGAAACCTAGAAAACAATGTATTAGCGTTCGCAACAAGGCAAACAGGATTCTTGGGTTCATATCTAGGAGTGTGAGTAACAGAACTGCTGACGTTATCTTGAAACTTTACCTAGCATTAGTGAGGCCACACATGGATTATGCGGTTCAATTCTGGTGTCCTTATTATAGAATGGACATAGATTCTTTGGAGAGAGTACAAAGAAGAATGACAAAAATGATCCATAATATTAGAAACCTTCCATATGAAGAAAGACTGAAAAGCCTAGGCTTGCATTCATTAGAGAGGCGTAGAGTTAGGGGAGATATGATAGAGGTGTTCAAGTGGGTAAGTGGGATTAACAAGGGTAAAATGGAAGATGTTCTGAAGCTCAGTAATAACGAAATAATTAGAACAAATGGCTTTAAATTAGATAAATTCCGATTCAGAAAGGATATAGGCAAGCACTGGTTTGGTAATAGAGTTGTGGATATGTGGAATAGGCTACCGAGTGCTATAGTAGGATCGGGGACGCTAGGGAGCTTCAAGACGAAGTTGGATAGGCACATGGAAGTGCTGGGATGGGTGTGAAAGGGATCTGCCCTGTATGGGCCAGTCGGCCTCCTGCAGTATCCCACTTTCTTATGTTCTTATGTTCTTCAATTCATCGTCAATAAATTCAGAGTCACAAATACGCAGACATCTTAAGAACATAGCAGAAAAAACTGACATTTTGGTAGACTCCAGGTGATTCGATAAAAAGTGTATGAAACTGTTTACCTGTGTGGGCTTTCTGTATTCCTTAAATTTGTAGTTTTGGCCATTTCTCATGATAAGCATATCAAGGAATGAAAGGGATCCATTTATTTCTCTTTCAATTTTGAATGTGATACTTGGGACAATATCATTAAGCTTGTCTAAAAATTCCAATGGGTCGCTGTTTCTAGGCCAAAGACAAAGAACATCATCTACATGTCTATACCATGGAGGAATAAAGTCCACTATATTGGGTAGTAATCTAGACTCAAAAAACTCCATATAAATACAGGCTAGAGGAGCAGAAAGACAATTACTCATGCTCATGCCAAATATTTGCTTGTAGAACTTCCCATTTGCTCTAAACACATTGTCAGTTAGGCATAACTCTATCAATTTGAGGAAAGTATCATGTTCAATAGTTAAATCTAACAGTTGTAATTTATCTTTAAGAAATGAAAGTAGGTCTTTCACAGGTACTCTAGTGAACAGTGAATTTACATCAAAACTTATTAATTCACAAGGTTCATTGTGTTTCTTGAGTTTATCAATTAAATCACTGCTATTGTGTATATGTGAATTAGATATTTGGCTTGTAAGAGGGGATAGCATCTTTACCAGCCACTTGGACAATTTGTAAGTAACAGAACCCACAGAACTCACGATAGGACATAATGGATTGTAAAGCTTGTGTTTTGATCAATCCATACATATAAGGTAAAGTGGGATTGATTTGAGAGAGCTGGTCAGAGTAACGTTTTATCAAATCCGGCTTCGAAACACGTTACTCTGACCACCTACGTGATACGGGTAGTCCCCATTAGAGGTTCATGGCGCCATAAGCTCGTTGAACATGCTTTGTGTGAAATATAACAGAGTCTAGGACTGCTTTTAGTATCCTGGTGGTCCAGCGGTTAGCTTTCCCCTGTCACAGTCATGTGCTCGTGTATGTATGTATATATATATATATATATATATATATATATATATATATATATATATATATATATATATATATATATATATATATATATATATATATATATATATATATATATATATATATATACACCATGTATACTTTTTTTGTTCAAAGTCCGCGTGTTATATGGACTAAAAAAATATGAATTATACATGGTACCTTGTGCTTCATACCAGCTGGATTCAGGAAAATGCTACTGACATCCACATAAGCAGCACGGGCAGTTCCCAATGAGAGGTTCACGGCACCATCGGCTCGATGAACAGGCTTTGTGTGAAATATCACATAGTCTAGAACTGCTTTTAGTGTTCTTGTGGTATGGTCGGTAGCGTTCCCTGGTCCCATGCAATAGGTCCAGGGTTCGAGTCCTGGCTGGTGATGTTGTTGATTTATATATATATATATATATATATATATATATAGGCATCTCCTGTCGAGAGTTACCACCACTCTCTAGCATCCATGAATCTATCTAGCCTCCTTTAAAACTTTCCAGCGTTCCAACACTTACTACAAAGTTGCTAAGCTTGTTCTAATCGTCCACTACCCTCTTTGTGAACCTAAACTTATCCAACTTAAATCCGTTGCTACGAGTCCTATCCTGCTCGGATATTATAAGAACTTAATCTATATCGCCTTTATTGATTCCTTTCACCCACTTAAATACTTCTATCATATCTCCCCGCACTCTTCGTCTTTCTAGGGAATGCAAGTTTAGTTTCTTTAACCTATCATGATATGGAAGGTTTCTAAGTCCCGGAATCATTTTCGTCATTCTTCGCTACACCGATTCCAGTGAATTGATATCCATTCTATAATAAGGGCAACAGAACTGAACCGCATATTCGAGGTGCGGCCTGACTAGCGCAAGATATAGTTGCAATAAGACCTCTGAACTCTTATTACTTACATTTCTAGATTTAAAACCTAATACTCTGTTTGCCTTATTTCGAACATTAACGCACTGTTTTCTAGGCCGTAGGTCCGGGCATACAAGTACCCCTAAGTCTCCTTCTCAAGTCGACTTCTCTAGGTTGATGTTGTTAAGGCTATACACATTGACAGTATTTGTTCTTCCAATATTAAGTATGCTGCACTTGCTGGTGTTGAATTTCATTTGCCATTTTTCTAACCACTCCTGCAGTTTATTTGAATCCTCCTGTAGTGCATTTGCATCCTGCCCTGAATTAAT
This sequence comes from Homarus gammarus, assembly GCA_958450375.1. Classification (NCBI taxonomy): domain Eukaryota; kingdom Metazoa; phylum Arthropoda; class Malacostraca; order Decapoda; family Nephropidae; genus Homarus; species Homarus gammarus. The sequence continues at coordinate 538,120 of CAUDMG010003421.1, read as the reverse complement.
CTGTCGCTCTATTTTGGTGTCATCCGTAAACTTGCTTATGTCACTGCTAATCCTAATATCTAGATCGTTTATGTAGATTATGAACAAGAGTGGGCCCAGTAATGACCCCTGGGGAACCCCACTGGTTACACAGCCCCACTCAGATTTAACACCATCTACGCTGACCCTATGTGTTCTATCGGTGAGCCATGATTTTATCCAATTTAAAACTTCCCCTCAATACCATGAGCCTTAACTTTTCTCAGAAGCCTCAAATGCGGTACTCTGTCAAACGCTTTGCTAAAATCTAAGTAAATAACATCGTAATTTTCGTCATTATCTACTACCTCGAAGACTTTCCTAAAAAAACGTCAGCAGATTTGTTAGACAAGATTTTCCCTTTGTAAATCCATGTTGAGAGTCGTAGATTAATTTGCTTTTCTCTAAATGCGATTGGATGCTGTCTGCTATAATTGATTCAAGAAATTTACCCACTACTGATGACAAACTGATCGGTCGGTAATTTGACGCTGATGCTCTGTCTCCCCTTTTTAATATGGGTACTACATTTGCCTGTTTCCACAAGTCTGGCACAACTCCTGTGTCTAATGGTTTTGTAAATAAATTTACGAGGGTTCCGCTAATCTGTTCCCTACACTTTTTCAAGACTCTAGGGAAAATTTCATCCGGCCTTGGGGATTTTGTCTTCTTTAATTTATTTATCCTCTTAAGAACATCCTCTTTTCTGATGGTGATATTCTTTAATTTCTCTTCTTCCTTTCCCCTGAATATCAGTTCCACCTCTGGAATTTCCTTGCGAATTTCTTCTGTGAAAACTGATAACAAGTAGCTGTTCAATGCTTTGCTTATTTCTCCACTGTCATTGATCACTTCTCCCCTCCCTGACTTTAAAGGCCCAACTTTGTCCTTGGCCTGTGTTCTATATACCTGGAAAAATCCCTTGGGATTCGCCTTGGATTCTCTTGCTATTCTGATCTCATTGTCTCTCTTTGCTTTCCTTACATTTTTCTTAACATTCCTAGATAGTTCATCATACCGATTTCTGAGCTGCTCCTCCCCTCCCTTTAATTTCTTATAAATTCCTTTCTCTATTCCTATGTCATGTTTAAGTTTTTTGGTCATCCACCTTGGCTCATTCTTATTTGACCTATTTTTTCTGTATGGTATATTTTGTTCTTGTGCTTTACGTAATATACGAGTGAATATGTTATAGTCATGATCAATTGTGGTGCCACATGTGACCTCACCTGTTCCTACCGGGGACTGACCTGAATGTTCCCAGGTGACCTCACCTAGGCACCTTCTTAACCCCTGATAATCCGCCAATCGAAACTTTGGGACTCTGACCATATTGTCATTGTTTTTCGTTTCCCAATTTAGGGTGAACCTGATTTCTCTGTGATCACTGTTACCTAGTTCTTTATTTGTTAAAACTAGGTCTTATCACCTTCAGTAGGTTCTGAAATTAGTTGTTTAAAAAATTGTCCTGTACTGTGTCTAGGAAGTCTTCAGATTCATAGTCACCTACAATGTTGTCCCAGTCACAGGTTGTTATATTTTGCTGCCCTACTCATTTAACATAAGAACATAAGAATGGAGGAAACTGCATCGGGCCTATTGGCCCATACTGGGCAGTCCCGTTTACACCCAACCCCTATTGCTCATATGAGCATCCAACCTATGTTTGAAGCAATTCAGCGTATTCGAGTTAATGATGATATTTGGTAACTTGTTCCATTCATCCACTACTCTGTTTCCAAACCAGTGTTTACCTATATCACGCCTAAATCTAAATTTGTCTAATTTAAAACCATTGTTACGAGTTCGCTCCTGGTTGGATAGTTTGAGTACCTTTGTAATGTCCCCTTTGTTTAGCCCTGACTTCCACTTATACACCTCTATCAGGTCGCCCCTCGCTCTACGTCTCTCAAGGGAGTGTAAATTAAGATGCTTTAACCTGTCTCTATACTCAAGGTTCCTAATGCCCGGGATTAGTCTTGTCATTCTCCTCTGAATTCTTTCCAAAGATTCTATATCCATTCTGTAATACGGTGACCAGAACTGAACTGCGTAATCCAGGTGTGGTCTCACAAGAGCAAGATACAGTTTTAGGATGACCTCGCTAGTCTTGAAACTAACACTCCTTTGTATGAACCCAAGTACTTTATTAGCCTTGTTACGAGCAAAAACACATTGTTTACTTGGCTTAAGGTTCCTACTTATCATTACTCCTAAATCTCTCTCGCAGTCGGATTTCTCTATGGCATCGTTGTTCATCTGGTATCTGGTTTCCCTGTTTACATCTCCTATACTGAGTACTTTACATTTGTCGACGTTGAATTTCATCTGCCATTTTTCAGACCATATGGGCTGAGCTGCTTCTTTCTCAAGACTTGAGGGCCTGTAAATCACTCCCATAATTAGTTTTTCATCTTCCTTCCGTGATTTCTACCCATACAGACTCGGTTCCTATTTCACCATTTATTGAATTAATACAGCATTTTAATGTATCCTTGACGAAGAGTGCGACCCCTCCCCCCTTCCTACCTTCCCTGTCCCTGTGAAAAAGGTTGTATCCTTCTATGTGGTACTCTGATAAAAAAAAATTGCTCGTCAGATTCATCCAAGTCTCGGTGATTGCTATGACGTCTACATTCTCGGTCCTGTTTTACCCCTTGTCCTGAGTAACCAATATTACGTCCCAGGACCTGCTTGTTTTTTTACTCCTGGCGAAATCCCCCCTTTGGAGTGACAATTTCACGCTCCAGGGATTCAGACAACGTCTTTATCCCCGCACGAGACAAGTGTACTCTGTCACGCCTGTACAGGTAAACGTTGCCATAGAATGGTTGCCAGTTATCAATGAATGCCCAACCATTGTTTGCACAATGTTTTTCCAGTCGGCAATTTATAGCAATTGCCCTGGACAGCCATTCACGACCAACCCCTCTTCTAGGCAAGACACCACCTACTATTGGGATCCCTCCCCTATCTCTAATCTTCCCCAGCGCCTCCCTATACCTCTTAAAAAGTTCCTCACTCCTAACCTTTCCTATGTCGTTTCCTCCCACACTAAGACACACTACTGGATTGGTACCCTCCCCTGACAAAACCCTATCT